>PVKS010004527.1:0-92379 GCA_004027875.1 Aplodontia rufa
GGGGTCCAGCTGGCTTGTAATTAGCAAATTGCCTGACCGCATGACTAAGCTATTCGGCCACTCATTTGTTGCAATTGGAGAAAGGTGTTTGCATTGTACCCTATTGGCTGTTGTAATGGATAAATAGAGTAGCAGCTAGTCAGGTAAAGCAAGCGGCCCAAGAAGGAAGTAGCCAAAGAAGAGAAAGCAGCCAGAGAAGGAGCAGCCAAAGAAGCAGCAGTAGCCAGAGAAAAGCAAGAAAGCAAGCAGCCGTGTCCTGAAGGGAGAAAGCAGAGAAGACGCATAGAACCAGAGAGATCAGCAGAGACGTCAGATCAGCAGCGGTAGAAGATGCAGGTCCCATGTTCCAGCCGCCGGCGTTCGCCCCCTTGTTCCCGGCTCCCCAACCCTTCCTAACTCAGCCCCTGGGAGGATGGCTCAGGCTTGCTGGGTCATTCTGCCCGTTCCTCGCTCTGGAGTGCAGCAGGGAGCGACTCCTCGCCCTATCCCTGCCCTAACTCGGTCCCTCGGAGGACGGCTTGCTAGGTCGTTCTGCCCACTCCTCGCACAGGAACGCTGTGGAGAGCGACTCCTCTTCCCCGGTCCCCAGCCCCCAGCCCTGTCCTGCCACCGCCCGGTTCCCAGTGTCCTGCTGGCCCCCCTAGGAATGGCTAAGGTCCCCCGAGGCCGTTCCGCCCGCTCCCCGCTCCAGAACCCAGGGAGGGAGCGACAGATGAGTACCAGAATTAGCATTTGTCATTGGCAAATATAACACTGCCAAACAGATCTATTGTCATGCAATGTCTTTGAAAATATCTGTCTCTGGCTTGCTGTTACATCTCTAGGGCCAAACATGTTGAAGATTTGTAGTTGGGATCAAATAAATAATAATGGAATGAATTGACTATTTTGTGAATGGTTTCCTCTGACTTCTGCTTCAGATGCTATGTTGTTACCTGGCCAGTCTTGCTTCAGATTCAGGAAAATCTTAATTCAGCTATAAATCTAAATGGCCAGTTTACCAATTACCAGAAAAGTACAATCCATTTCTTCTGCAATACAAACTAGTGTAGTGTCAAACATTTGTTTGAGAAAAAGCTTTACTCCATTTTAGCCTTCTTAATTAAGCCTTTTTTCCCAAAATACCCAAGTGATTTATATCAGTAGGTTCATAGGAGAAGTATAATAAAGGAGAGCTTAAGGCATCCAGAGACAATTATCTCAGTAATAGAAGTAAAGAAGGGAAGAGGTCCACATTTTATGAATGTGTGATTCTACTGGATTTAGCCCTTAGTGAACTGCATAAGCCACTATCTTAGTCACTCAATATTTTTGAAAAGGAAGGCTCTCTTAGTTAAGTGTAGTTTTCCAATACTTACCTCTCTTGTAATGAGATGTAAATCCATGTGGTTTAGATTGGCATTCACCTTCACTCTGAAACATCTCAAGGTAGTTTCTGATGGAGGGGGAAAAACTGGTGCTCTGGTTTCAGGGACAATGTTTATTCTTCTGACAGAGAAATATGTTTTAAGCATTCAAGCTAGCCTCTGTTTGAAGGTCAACTATTAAACAGGAAGAGGAAAATTTAGAAAATTCAGAACTCCCTTAGACATTCTAGATCTTAGATCTTTTATAGGCTCTGTAGATTCACTTGGAGCTTATTTCCTCCTTTAAATTTTTTTATCTTGTATTATTTTGTTGTAAGGGGAGCAAGTCTTGAAATGCTTTAACACTGGCTTTGAGACTGTTTGACCATTATATAGCCCATAAAAACAATATTTGGATGATTTAAAGGGAAATGAATCAGAAATTTAAAGGTTTCTTGTATAACACAAGTTGTTTTTTCTCTCTTCGGAGTCAATAGAAATGGTCACTTAAGTAAAACACATCTTAGATTTTATTGAAACAAAAATATTTATGCATCTGGAGATAGTAATATCTATTTTTAAATATTTGTATTTGAAATATTTAGACACTTAATCTTCCATTAACATAATTATAAAATTTAACAATTTTATAATTTCTGCAAAAGGGACTATTTTATTGTATCAAATTGGTCCATTAAATTCTGCATTTCAACACATAGTGGAAATGTAATCTCAGTTCCCCAGGGATGTTTTAATCATATTTCTCTCAAAAATTATTTTAAACTTTTCAGTTACTTACCCAAAGGTTTGATGATGGTATAGTTCAGTGCATTCCTAAAACTGGCTGAAATATTGCAAATGTGGTTATTTCTCATGTGTTTATTTAAAATTTATTAACATTTTTTTCATATTGTGTTTAAAGAAGATTTTCATTTAGAAATTGGGC
Organism: Aplodontia rufa; assembly: GCA_004027875.1. Taxonomy (NCBI): domain Eukaryota; kingdom Metazoa; phylum Chordata; class Mammalia; order Rodentia; family Aplodontiidae; genus Aplodontia; species Aplodontia rufa. The sequence continues at coordinate 2,293 of PVKS010004527.1, forward strand.
TGTGTGCTGGGTGTATTTCTAAGTAGGCTAACAAATGGCTTCATCTTCCACTGTTGTAAATATGGGAGTCAACAAACCTAGTTTTCTCTCCATGCTCTGCCATTAACTCCCTGGCTGACAAAGGCAGAGTCCATCATGTTTCAGACCCCAGTATCCTCATCTCTGAATAGGGTGGTTAGATGTTCTCTGAGATCCTTCCTACATTTAGTGAATACACAATGTTGTTCCACAGTACTTACTTATCAAGTGGAAACATTTTTTACTGATGAGCTTCCTTCATAGTAACATTGGAATATCTTTTTTCTTTTTTTTTAGTGTTAGTGGTCCTTATATGGGTTAATTAACTTGCTTTTATATTAATTTGGCATGTTCTTACATATTGAAGGGATTTATTGCTAAACATTCATATATGCTTACATAATGACAATGTAACTTGAATCTGATTCTTATCTAGTATCTCCCCCCTTGCCCACTCCTTGCTCTCCTGTCTCCATTGTAATTCTCCCTATTACAAATATAAATATCCATATACATGTCTATTAATTTTTGAATTTTCAAGATTTAAATGCCTGCATGAATATTACATGGCTTCTCAAGGAAGTTAAGTATACCATACAGAATTAATAACACCCTTTTTCTCTTCCTTTCTACTCTCCTCTTTCCTCTTCCTGCCCTCTTCCCCTGTTATTATTCCCCTGATATTATAGCTACTGTTCACCCAGATTATGTGATACTTTGAATTTGGTGAGTGAAGTAAATAAACTAGTCTAACATTCACCCTATCCTTGGTTTCACTGTAGCTTACACAAATGAGAGAAAATATTTGACCCTTAAGTCTCTGGGTTTGGCATATTTCACTCAGCATGATTTTTTCCCCCATTGTCATCCACTTACTTGCAAAAGCCATGGCACCATTCTTTTTAATACCTGAGTAAAAGACCATTATATATATTCATACCACAGTTTTTGGATCCCTTCACCTTGTAACGGGCATCTGGGTTGATTCCATAATTTAGCTATTGTAAATTGAGCTGCTATGAACATTGATTTTGCTGTGTCTCTGTAATGTGGTGATTCTAGCTCTTCTGGGAAAATACCCAGTAGAGGGATAGCTGGGTCATATGGTGGGTCCATCCCTATTTTTTTGAGGAGTCTCCACACTGCTTTCCAGAGTGGCTTTACCAGTCTGCAGTCCCACCAACAGCGTGTTAGTGTTCTTATCTCCCCACTACTACTCCAGCATCTGTTTATTTTTTTGTGTGAGTGTTTGTGTTCTTTATCTTTGCTATTCTGATTAGAATGAGGTGAAAACATAATATCATTTTGATTTGCATTTATGTGATTGCTAGTGACTTAGAACACTTTCTCATGTATTCATTGGCTTGTTAGATTTCCTCTGTTGAGAACTTTCCATTTAGTTCCATAGCCCATTTATTCATTGGATTGTTTGTGGTTTTGATATTAAGTTTCTTGAGTTCCTCATATATTTTGGATATTAGCACCTTGTCAGAGGTGAAGCAGGCCACACTTTTCTCTCAACCTGTAGATTCTCTATTGATGCTCCTGACTAATTCCTTAGCTGTGCAGAAGCTTCTTAGCTTAATGGCATCCCATTCATTCACTGATTCTTGGCTCTAATTCTTTTGCTATGGGAGTCTTATTAAGGAAGTTGTCACCTACACCGATATGGTGGAGTGTTGATCCTATTTTTTGTTCTAACAATTGTAAGATTGCTGGTTCTTCCTAAGTCTTTGGTCCATTTTGATTTGGTTTTTATGCAGGGTGAGATATAAGGATCTAATTCCAATTTTCTGCATATGGTGTCCAGTTTGTCCACCCCCATTTGTTGAACATTGATTTTGTCTTTCTCCAAGTTATATTTTACCTTTGTTGAGTATTGGATGGTTAAAGATATGTGGTTATGTCTTAGTCTTTTATTCCATTTCATTGGTCTTCATGCTTATTTTGATAACAGTACCAAACTGTTTTTGTTACTACAGCTCTACAGTATAATTTCAAGTCAGGTACAGCAATACCTCCTGATTCTTCTTCTTATCCTTTTTTTTTCTTCGTAATGTTTTGGTTTTTCTGGGTTTCTTATTCTTCCAAATGAATTTGAGAATTGCTTTTTCTATATCTGAAGAATGACATTGACATCTTGATGGGGATTGTGCTGAATCTGTATTCTGCTTTTAGCAGACTGGCCATTTTAATTATATTGATTCTGCCTGACCAAGAACATGGAATGTCTTTCCATCTTTTCAGGTCTTCTTCAATTTCTTTCTACAATGTTCAATAATTTTATTTGTAGAGGTCTTTTACTACCCTTGTTAGATTAATTCCCAAGTATTTTATTCTTTTTTAGGATATTTTGAATGGGATACATTTCCTTATTTCTTCTTCTGTCCTATTATTATTAGCATATAGGAAAGCTATTTATTTATGGGTGCTGATTTTGTAGCTTTCCACTTTGCTCAAGCAGTCTTCTGGTGGAGTTTTTGTTTGGATCTTCCAGATATAGGATCATGTCATACACAAAAGGGGGTAGTTTAACTTACTCTTTTCCTATTTTTATCCCTTTGATTCTCTTCTCTTATCTGATTACTATGACTAGGGTCTCTATAGTTTTCATTGTGTAGGTCTTTTGTTTACTTTGTTACAGTGATTCCCAAGTATTTTATTCTTTTTGAGGTCATTGTGAATGGGGCAGAGTATAAGAAAGCTATTGATTTTTGGGTGTTGAACTTGTATCTTGCCGGTTTGCTAAATCTATTTATGAGCTCTAAAAGTCTTTTGATGGAGCTTCTTGGGTCTTTTAGATACAGTATCATATCATTAGGAAGTAAAAATTGTTTAATGTCCTCTTTTCCTATTTATATGCGTTTATTTTCATTCTCTTGTCTGAGTGCTTTGGCTAGGATTTTGATAACTATGTTGAATAAAAAGTGGTGAGAGTGGACAACCTTGTGTTGTTCCTGAGTTTAGTGGGAATCCTTTATGTTTTTCTCCATTTAGTATAATGTTGGCAGAGGACTTGTCATGAATGGCCATTACAATGTGGAGGTAATTTTGTATCTTCTCCAGAGTTTTGAGCATAAATGGATGTTGGATTTTTATCAAAGGTCTTTTCTGCATCAATGAGATGATCATATGGTTTTGTCTCTAAATCTGTTTAAGTGGTGTATCACATTTATTGATTTGTATATTATGAACCAGCCCTGCCTCCCTGGAATGAAGCCCACCTGATCATTATGTATTACCTTTTGATGTGTTGTTGAATATGGTTTGACAGAATTTTATTTAGATTTTTATTGGTCTGTAATTTTCTTTTCTTGATGTGTCTTTGTTGTGTTTTGATATCAGGGTATGGTTGCCTCATAAAAAGTGTTTGAGAGAGTTCTATCCCTTTCAATTTCGTGGAATAGCATAACAAGGAGAGGTGTTAGTTTGTCTCTAAAAATCTCATAGAATTCTGCTGAGAGTACATCACGTCCTGGCTTTTCCTTTTTGGAAGTATTTTGATTGCTATTTTGATTTCACAACCTGGTATTAGTCTGTTTAGGTTTTCAATATCCTCCTGTGTTAATTTGGGAATGTTGTATGTGGCTAAGGATTTTTTCAAGTCTTCTAGGTTCTCCAACTTTGAGTTTCAACACAGATTCCAATAATCCTCTGAATTTCTGATGGATCAGTGGTGAACTCTCTATTTTCCTTTCTGATTTTGTTAATTTGTTTCATTTTGATATTTCTTTTGGTGCGATTTTTCTAGGGGATCTGTCAATTTTATTTATTTTTTCTTTAGTTGATTCTTTGTATTTTTCTATTCTTTATTTCATTGATTTTGGCTCTGATCTTGAATATTTCCTGTCTCTTACTGGATTTGGGATTGAGATGCTCTTCTTTCTGTAGGTATTTGAGGTGGAGCATAAGCTTGTTTATTTGTGATTCTCAAGATTTTTGATAAAGTCACTCAATTCTATAAATTTACCTATGAGAGAATTCTTTCATACTGTCCCAGGGATTTTGATATGTTGTCTTCATTCTCATTCATTGACAAGAATTTCTTGAGTTTTGCTGTCATGTCCTCCTTGATCCATTCTTCATTTTTAAAGATGCTGTTCTATGTCCATGTATTTATGTGCTTTCTTCTTTTTCTTGCTGTTAATTGCTAGGCTTATGCCATTATGATCTGACAGGATACGTGGGATTATATCAACCTTTTTGTATTAGATTTCCTTTGTGGACTAGAATATGATCTATTTTGGAGAAAGATCCATGTGCTGCTGAGAAGAAGGTAAACTCAAATGATAAGGAATAGAATAGTCTATAGGTGTCTGTTAAGTCCGTATCATTCATAGAGTTGTTTAGACTGGAAATATCTTTATTGATTTTTTGCTTTGATGATTTGTCTAATGTTGATAGTGATAGCGGTGTATTAAAGTCCTCCAGTATTATTGTTTTGGGATCTATAAATGATCTTAAGTAACCCAGTGTTTTTTCCCCATATTTGGAAATGTTGGTGTTTGGGGCATAGATGTTTACTATGATTATGTCTTCTTGATGTAGAGTTCCCTATATTAAGATGTTATGGCCTTCTTTATCTCTTTTGAGTAATTTTTGGTTGAAATCTACTTTGTCATATGTAGATATTACAACACTGGCTTGCTTCTTTGGGCCATTAGTCAGGTAGACTTTTTTCCCCATCCTTTCACCTTCAATCTGCAGCTATCTTTCACTGTGAGATGTGTGTCCTGTAAGCAGCATGTTGTTGGATTTTATTTTTTGATCCAGTTTGCAAATCTGTGTCTTTTGATTGAGGCATTGAGACCATTCACATTCAGTATTAGAATAGGTATGTGGTTCACTTCCAGCATGATTTTTGGGTGCATTTTGTGCTGACTTGATTATTTTTTAGTAGAGTGTACTTTTATTGAATTTCCTCTACTTGAGGGTTTTGAGAATTGTTTACTTGTTCCTCTATTTGGAGTTTGTCTTTGAGTAATTTTTGTAGTGCTGGTTTTCTGTTCATGATTGTTGCAATTTTGTTCTTATCATGGAATGTTTTTACTTCACCTGTGAATTTGAAGCTGAGTTTTGCTGGGTACAGTAATCTTGGTTGAAAGTTGTGTTCTTTCATGGATCGGATTTTCTTATTTGAAGCTCTTCTCACTTTCAAGGTCTGAGCTGAGAAATATGAGTGATCCTTATTGGTTTGCCTCTGAACGTGATTAGGTGTTTCTCTCTTGCAGCTTTTAATAATCTATCTGTTTTAGTCAGCTTTTTCATTACTGCAACTGAATGACCTGAAAAGAAAAAAACATGTTTAGGAAGGAAAAGTCTATTTAGGGGCTCTCATTTTCAGAACCAGAAAGCTGGTTCCTTTCTTTGGGGCTTCCCATGAGGTGGAACAGCATGGTGGCAGCATGAACAGCATGGTGGCAGCATGGCTGTAGGGAGCAGAGGGGTCAGGGTGTCACATCAGGAAGCAGAGCAGAAAGCAAAACTCCATGCCAGATACAGAATATATGCCCCTAATGATCTACCTCCTCCAGCCACACCCTATCAGCCCACAGCTGCTAGTTAATCCCTTTGAGGGGATTAACATAATGATTGGATCAAAGCTCCTAAAACCCAATCTTTTCAACTCAGTCTTCTCATTATCACATATGAGCTTTTGGGATACACCTCACATTCAAACCATAACACTATCCTTGATTTCTCTGTTATACATTTTGTATATGATGTGTCTTGATGAACTTCATATTTCATTAGATCTATTAGGTGTCCTATACACTTCCTGGATGAGGATGTCTGACTCATTTCTGATATGGCAGAAAGTTTCTTTAACAATTTCATTTGGAATGTTCCTTTATGCCATTTGTTTGAATTTCAAGTTTTTCTTCTATTCCAATTACTCTCAGATTATTTCTTCTGATTTCATATCAGACTTCTTGAAAGTTTCAATCATGCTCTGTAATTTTTTCCTGTTATTCATGCATTCAAGCATACTCAGCCTGTCCTCATTATCAGAAGTTCTTTCTTCAAGGGCTGAAGTTTTATTTTCCACAGAAAATAATCTATTATTAAGTTCTTCCATTGAACTTTTGATTTGGTTGACTGATAATTTTAAGTCTAAAACTTCTCTTTTCAGTGCATCCGATTCTTTTTTTCCCCATCCAATTGTTTATTAAAGAAGTTATTCATGTTCTGCATCTGCTCTCTTATTTCCTTCTTTAGGTCTTCTTTTAGGCCTTTGATTGTTTTAATAATTAGATCATTGATAATTTCTGGGTTTTTTCCCCCTAGGTTTTCATGCCACGCCCTGTGTGTGGTTTATGTGGTTGGGAAATTGTCGGTTTGAAGAATTTCTTCTAGGACCTTGAATTGAAATAAATTCTTTTTCTCCCTATTTTGTTTGTGAGCCTTTCTGAATGATTGAATTGTTTATTCTGCCATTTTTCTCTGAATGTGTAGTATGGATTTTTGCCAGGGAGTAGGTCCTAAGTCTCCATTCTAGTTTTTCCCCTGTGTGATCTTGTTGATGGGTTGGGTTTTTTGTCCTCTCCCTTACTTGGATTGGGGTTCTGTGAGGGTAGTTGAGTTCATGAACATGTACCCCTACTTGTGAACTTTTATTGACCTTTATGATTTCCAGTACCTCATGTTTCCTGGCACTGGGGATCCAGATATGCTCCCTTGAGCTCTTCAGAACCTTCAGGGAAGACCAACCTAGATATCTTGTGCATGAACAAGAATTATAGAGCCCAACACTGGAATATCTTAACTTTAGATTTCTCTGGGATATTTCATTCTCTGACTAATTTGGATAATTATTAATAATCTTTGCAAAATATATGTAAATGTATTTCAGATGTCAGCATTGTTTGTGGAAATTCTTGTACTTGTGTCTTGCCTCACTATTTATTAGCTGTGTAATCTTCAGAAATTTTAATTCTCAGAGACTCCATTTCTTCATCTATGAAATGTAAATGAAGGTAATATTATTGGGCATAGTTCTTTGTTGCATATAACAGGATCCACTCTGGCTAATTTAGACAGAAACAGATTTTATTAAAAATATTAAGCAAAGCTGACTTAGAAATGATGAGGCCAGAACTAACCTGAACCCATGTTAGTTAGCCTGGTCCAGTGAAAATACCATTGCTGCCAATGCTTGGCAACAGCTCCACTTCTTGAAGAAACACTGTTGCTTGCATCTATAAAGCTTGTTTTTGGATGACAGGAGCTCAGCCACTGAGCCATGGAATGGATGCTATGCATACCCACTTCCTGGTAGTATCATCTTTCACACTAAGGATTCACACAGGTTCCTCTGATTGACATAGCCTAGTTCATTGAAATCAGTAGCAAAGGAGTCTGGAACAGTGAGGTCTAGCTCTACTTTGGGAATTACTACATGCTGGAAACTGTCCAAGCTCAGCAAAGATGCTCAGAAGATATTAGATGCCTTAAGCCTTTCTATCCAAGTGGGACTCAATGACCCAGGTAAGAATCTTTTAATAACATTTTGAAACTTACTCTACTATTTAAAGATAAACAAGGTAGATAAAGCTTATAAATGAAAATTTCCAGGAAATCTAGTCAAACAAGTCTTTAAAAAACTTTAAATATGAATATTATATATGTGATTTTAAAATTTGTTGCCGCTATATAAAACAATCAGGAAATCCAAACAAATTATAGAAAAGAAATAGGGTCCATCTAATAATCCCTCTGACTGATAACTACTCTTACCTTTTAGTTCATTACTGTCCAACCATTCAACAAAGTTATGAGTGTATAATAGCATATTATATATGTACTTAATCATGGGTATGTATTTAATCTTATGTATATACACATTACAATCATATATGATTTTTGAACCCAGTTTCAAAAATTTAAATAATGTCATATACTTCCATGATAATATTGATCAACATCATCATTTTAATAGCTGAATATTGTGCGATTATATGAATATACAATATTTTTTCACTAATCCATTCATTGGAAGTTTGCAAATTGTTGGTTTTGTTAAGATAGTAATGGTGATTACCTAAATAGTGATAAAAATAGATTACTTGGAGTATTCTTTATGATATATTTATGGAAGCAGAATGGCTGTTTCAAACTACATACAATTGAAAGGACTTTTGATGTGCACAAACTGGCTTCAAAAATGTGTAATAACTTCCGCTGCCTCAAGCTGCATTTGTGACTATTTCCCTACATTATCATCCACATTTAGTAACATGAGCAATTATTTAACTTGCATTTCATTGTTTATTACTTAAACATATTTCATATATTTTTCTTCTTGCATTTAGAATTGCATAAATAATCACATCATTCTTTATTTGTGAACTGTGTGCTTATGTCTGTTGTCTACTAATGGATTGATATTTACATTTTATAGGTGTTAGAGCTCTATATAGACAGATAGTAAGTATTTGTCTTCCATATACCTTTTCTTTTGTTGATATGAAAATACATATAGCATAGTATATAATTATTTTTTGTACTGTGGATTGAACCCAGGGGCACCTTGACACTGAGGTGGATACCCAGCCCTTTTATTTTTTTTATTTTGAGATAGGTTCTCATTAAGTTGCTTAGGGCCTTGCTAAGTTACTGAGGTGGCCTTGAACTTGTGATCCTCCTGCCTCAGTCTCTTGAGTTTCTAGGATTATAGGCGTGTGCCACCACCCCCAGCTACAGTACATAAATCTTAAGCTTTCAACTTGATATGTGTATTTCACACAGCAACCACCAAGATCTGGAAAAAGAAGTTTCAGACCCAAGAAGGCACCTTCAAGTTCCCTGCCAGTCAATACTTCCCATTAGAGCTAATCATTGTCCTGACACAATGGATTAGGATTACCTCTTCTTGAACCTCTTATGAATAGAACATTACTGGGAAATAAGTCTCTGATATCTACTCATCAACATGTCTGGTGGTGTCATTCATGTTGACACAAGTACTTCACATCTCTGAGCCACAGTCTGCCTATCAGTGAAATGGATATAATGCTATTGTGTTCCCCATAAAGTGGTTATGGAGATCAATACATTAATGAAAGTAATTCATTTATGAGGAAGTGTTAAGTTAATGAGTTAATGCAGACACTGGAACAGTGCTTGACCTATGGTAAATGCTAATGCTTAATAAGTGTTAGCTACTAGTATTACACTTAGATTTGCTGATTTTTAATTTAGAGTTGTGCTGATATTCATAAATGAGTTTAGTCATGTGTTAGCATTTGAATGCATGTGGTTGTTATCCATGTTTCATTTTGATTTTGAATTGTGCTTGTAAATGGAAGCTTCACTATCTTTGTGTCCATTCTAGAAGTTGTGGAATGATTCCTTACCATTTGCATGCACCTGGGAATCCTACAAATAAATCCTTGATACATCATATCCCTGACTTTTCTACATCATCACCTTCTCCTTTCTGGTCCATGCATTCATCAGCTCTACTAGTCTACTGCAATAACTGGTCTCCCTGCATATGCCATCTAAAATTCTTACCAAGATCTACAAGGCTCTTCATGTTGTGGCCCTGCTTACCACTCAACCACTGGTTTATGACAAGGTCCCTCTCACCCCGGCTCTAGCCACACACTGTGCTTAGCAGCCCAGTCCCCACCTATTCTGCTGGCCTAGACAATCCCTACTCCATCTTGCTCATGGAAGCCTTTTCTGATTTGGCAATATCTAGCAGATCTCCCTGTGTAATCATTCATCTCACCCTTTTCTTCCTTTGCACTCACAACATGTTAATTACGGCTGTATATATGTGTTATATGTTTAATATTTGCATAGCTCTATGAGGTGCTATTTTGATTGCCTCTATCTAGCATAATGCTTCATGTATGAGCTGCTCAGTAAATATTTATTGAATGAATGGATGAATGGCTTCCAGTGTAGGCAGATATGTAGACAATAGTAAAGAGAAGCCCAGACAGGTGTTTAGAAATAGATGTTAGAGGTACAGAGGAGGAAGAAACAAACCTCCCATTAGTAGATTACAAAGAGACTTGCTCATTGATTAACTAATATTTCCCTGAATGTCATTCTCTCTTAGCTGATGTGCTGATGGCCCTATATTACTGTTTAACACATACAGAGAAGGCTTTGGCTCCATACCAGATATTAGATGCACAAATCCCAGGGGTTTCAAGGCCAACAAAAATTTGTTGGAGATATTGGCACACACACAGAGCACAATGGCAGCTCTGAAGGGGCAGATGTCCTCTGCACCCACAAACCTTGTTTATTTTCTCCTTCAGTGGAAAGGGTAGCAGAGGTCAGCTAGAATGGTACATCTTGATGAATATTTATTGACCCAAAATGTCATGCTGACAGACATGTGGACAGGCAGACAAAGGTTTCTGTTACAGAGGTCTTGTTTCTCTGCTCCTGTGGTTCTGACAGACTGACATTTCCCTGTATGGGTCCTGACTTCTCCAGCTGCTCCTGTGGACACTAGTGTCTCAATGACTCTGTCACTGCAGAAACTACTCCACGGGTTTTCAGGAGGGCTGTTGCCTGAGACTTCACCAAGTGGTGGTCTTGAGATGTTCATTTTCAGTTCCCCCAACCAACACAGATGCTATCAGCTAGCCATCTTGATTTCAGTCTCATCTTGTTACCTTCCCATCTCCATCTGGATTCCATCACAGGGGGACAGGTGGCCAAATCAATTATACATTTTAAAGAGAGAAGCTCTGGACCAAGAATCATATTTGTGGTATACAAACGGATTCTTTTTCTGTAAAAAAAATTGTTGTGTGGTCACAAATGTGAACTTTTTCTTTTATTCCTAATATTTTGCATCTGTTTCCTGGGTTTTCCTCCAAATTTCTCCTGTTAAAATTGCCTTTACTTGATTAATTAAATTTATTTTTATTTTCACAACTCTTTTTTTGTGTTAAAGAGAATCTAAGTACAGAAAACTGTAAAAAGCAAATGTGCAAGTTGGAATAATTGTTTTAAGGCTGATACTCTTGTAAACACTGCCCTTGATAAGAAAATAAGTGAACCTTTCTAGTTGCACCAAAAGCCTTCTAAAGCCCTCCTTCCAAACACCACCCTGCTTTCCTCCAAGAGTGCCAATTATCCTTGTTAAAAGTACTACCCACTTTTCTTTATAGTCCTAAGTATACTTTCTTAAACATTGGTTTAGTTTTGTTCATTCTTTCTTTTCTTTTCTGGGATATCTTTTAAGTATCTTTCAATCCACAGGTTTTTCCTTCCTTTTTCCTTATAGTTTATTCATTGAAGAATTTGGATCACTAATCTGAAGAGTTTCCTATGGACTGGACTTTGCTGATTGTCTTCCCACTGTGAAGTATAATCTATGGAGTCTAAGGCAGGAGGATTGTAAATGCAGGATCTATTTCATCAATTTAGTGAGGGCCCCAGAAGCTTAGTGACATTCTGTTTCAAAATAATAATAAAAAAAGAAAGGATGGGGAATGTAGCTCAGTGATAAAGCACCCCTGGATTCAATCTTTAGTACTGAAGAAAATAAAAGCCTAATCCAGGTATTGTGGTTTAGATGTGAGATGTCCTCCAAAAGCTGAAGTGTGAGAAAATGCAGGAGAGTTTAGAGGTGCAATGATTGGGTTATGAGCATTTTAACCTATTCAGTGCACTAATCCCCTGATAGGGGTCAATGGGATAGTAATTACAGGCAGGCAGGTGTAGTTGAAAGAGGTGATGGGTCCCAGGGAGTGTGACTTTAGGATATCTATTCTGTCCTTGTTGAGAGGATCTCTCTCTCTCTCTCTCTCTCTCTCTCTCGTTCTCTCTCTCTCTTTCTCTCTCTCTCTCCTTCCTAGTGCTATGTTCCCAGCTACTTTCCTCCTCTACCATACTCTTCCATCATGATCTCAGGCCCAAGGAAGGGAGTCAGCCTTTTATGGACTGATCTCTGAAACCATGACCACCAAACAAACTCTTCCTCCTATTCCTCCTATAATTGTTCTTGTCAGATATTTTTGGTCACAGCAGTGAAAAAACTGACTAAAACACCAGGTTCCTTTATTTTTGTTTTTGCATGAAGACCTCGAGAGTGATTTGCTCTGCCCTAGGGGCCATGTGTGCCTCAATGTCTTTATTTCTGTGATTGTAGTAGTCACTGATGTTCAATGTTTTATTTCTTAATTCACTGAGGTTGCACTGATAGTCCAATTATATTATTCTTTCTTCATGAATTTGCTGAAATATTCCAATTAAGCAACCATATGGTTTTTGTTTTGTCAGTTGTACAATTTGCATAGCAAAGGCACGATAAAAGCTGGATTTTTAAAAACCTTTATTCACCAGTTTTCAAAATTGGTTCCCTAGCATCTTCTAAAGATATAGCTTGTGTGTGTGTGTGTGTGTGTGTGTGTGAATGCATGAGTGTATGTGTATGTGTGTGTGCATGTGTGTGTGCATGTAGGAGAGTGGGGGTAATTTATTTTATTTTAGTGGGATCTTTTAATGTGCAATCTATCTTCTATGCACAGCACTTTATTGTTGATTATAGGCACAATATTTTAAGGCAGATCTCTGGAGGTTATTCATCTTGCTTAACTGAAACATTATGGCTGTTGATTAGTAACTACCCAATAACTCACCCACTCTTGCCTCCACCAGGCTCCTGGAAACCATAATTTTACTCTCTGCTTTCAGGAATTTGACTATTTCAGATACCTCATATAAGCAGGGAAATATAGTATTTTTTCTTCTGATGATTGGCTTAGTTCTTTTAGCATAATATCCTCAAAGTTGATGCATATTAAAGAAATTTCTTTTTTTTAAAGGTTGAATAATATTCCACTGTATGTGCTATAGTTTGGCCCATGTGTTGAAGGCTTGATTCCCTGGTTGGTGCTGTCAGGAATTGGAGCCCAGTGGGGAGTCTTTAGATCACTGTGGGCATAACCTTGAAGGGGATAAAAGGACACAATTTCCTTCTTCTTCCTCTCTTTTCTGCATCCTGTCTTGAGGCAAGCAGCTTTGGTCTGCAATTTGTTTTTTGTTTTTTAAATAGAGAAAGAAGGAGAGGGAGGGAAAGAGAGAGAGAGAGAGAATATCAACTTTATTTATTGAGAAACAATCAACTTTATTTAATTTTTCATCAAGGTTTTTATATCTGACACTTAATTGTGTAAGTGGTGCTGGGATTTGAACTCGGGTCCTTGCGTATGCCAGGCAAGCACTTTAACCACTGATCCACCGCTCCAGCCCCTCTGCAATGTGTTTTTGACACATGTGCAACCTTGCAACAGTCTCTGAAATTTCTAAAACTGTAAGCCAAAATAAATCTTTTCTGTTTACAAGTTGATTATAAATATAAATAGTGACAGAAAGCTGATCCACACTGTATGCATTTACTACATTTTATTTATTCATTAGTCTCTTGAAGGGCATCCAGGCAGTTGCCACAAAATGACTATTGTGACTAGTATTTCTGTGAACATGATGATAACATCTCTCAGGATGCTGAGTTCAATTCTTCAGGATAAACACTGGGATTGCTGGATCCTCTAGTGTTTGCTGTGTCATTTTCTGAGGAACCTCTATTCTGTTTTCCATAGTTGCCGTACCAAATTAATTCCTATCAGCAGAGTGGAGAAATTGGAAGACTTGCACACCATTGGTGGTACTTGGTTTGAATTTTAGAACTGACTTTTAAATAGTCAAATAAACAAATGCTAGTATCACACACGTTGACATCCTTTCCTCTGTCCTATCCCTCATAGGGGAAAGACGTGACAATGAGGGGAGCACACATCAGCAACAGTAGCAGCAGACTTGGTTGGGGACTAGGATGGGAAAGAGAGTGATGTTCTTATTTGTTTACTTTGAAAAACATCCTGAAGTAGGAGTGAAAGCCCAATCTGTTGTGTCTGTCTTGCGCTCTTTGGGTCTTACTGTTGGACCATTTTCCTCTATATGTGTGAGAGCGGAGAGGGAAGTGGAGGTCCTAGAGGTCATGACTTTTTAAAAATCTTGGATGAAGGAGCGAACTAAGAGAAGTGGTCTGTGCAAAGGATGATGAAGCTTATGGCGAGTCCTGGTTTCCTCTTCCACCTTTCTAATTCTCCAAGAATTCTTCCTTCTCTGGCACTGCAAGGCTTCTGACTGACTTTCAAGCGTCCTCTCAGCAAAGGACAAAATAAACACCTTAGTCTTAGCCTTACAGGTGCTATCCCCTGTCCCAGGGCAATATAAGCTGTGGAAGAGGTTCAGATATTATCTGTGTGCTTACCACTGTGTTGGGGACTAGGGCAAGGGTATCAGAAGAATTATTTTTCTCCCACTATACAAAAAATATTTTAGAGCACCTATTACTTCCCTGAAGGAAGATAACTTGGGGGAAAAATAGCTCAGAACTCAATGTTTGATGGGTGTATTTCACAAGTATTTCCCAGAAAAGCAGATGTAAGTGGAGTCCTGCATAGGCGCAGAGTCCTGAGGGAGTAGCCGCTGGTGCAGCTCCCACCATTGGCCACAAAAAGCTTGGACAGAAACCCCAAGCTCAAGAAGGGAGGAGTATCATTCTCAGGACTTGCGGATAGAAATGATGCTTTTGAGCTGTTGTAGATTTTCACTGACTTCACATCTTAAACTTGATAGGAGGCTATGTTATTCCTTATGCTTATTTTATTTATTGAGTCAACAAGTGAATTTAATCCACCATCCACTACCAGGAGGGTATTTACAAATAAACTTATTAAGTTCCCTCTACCATTTCAATTGTCACTCCCTTTCTAATCTGTGTTGATTAGTTCTCCAACGCTGCATGCAGTTTCCTAATTGATAAGCAAAGGTCCTGAATCCATCTTGATTAAAGCAGTGAGGCTCCAAATCCTTCCTGCCAGCTTCCTTTGAAGTTCATGTCTAGTCTGTGTTCAGATCAGCTGCCCAAGGCACAGAGAAGGATGAGCTATGAGCTGTGACAATGGGAGGGCACCAGGCCAGATGCTTTGCAGCTTTCAACTTCCTTCTGAGAATAGTTTGCTAGAGGGTTTCAGCTCTCTGGAATGGTTTAGGTGTGGCTAAGAAAACAATGATAAAATGGGAAGATGATCTTTTAGTTCTCTTTTAGCCGCTTGTATTAAATTGCTCTGTCCAAATTAGACTAGTATCTCTTTACTGAAGTGGGTAGCAGTCTTTCCAATTCTCTTATTCTTTTAAGATGTCCCATTTTAAAATTAGAGGCTTTGGTCATTATGCAGATGATATCCACAAAGGGAAGCAAGGGTCATTGCTAAACATACTCTATGTTTTTTTTTTCATGTTTATACATCTATGCATTAACCACTCTGTCTTCTGCATGCTTACAACACTGGATTCTTTTTCTCAAGTCTCCGTTTTTTTTTCTGTACTTTTCCCATCTCTCTGTCTTCTATTTGTACATCTGTCTCTTTCTTTTAGCTAAAACCACTATCTTAACTCCTTTGACTCTTATTTCACCTATTTTTCCTCTCTATACACATTTTCATTTGGAAATCATGGCTCTGATACACTAACACATTTTATTTTTTATTTTATTTTTTTTCTTTTTATATACTTTGTTCTGGAATTTTTGCTTTCTTTATTAAATGGATATAGAGTTACAAATGAGGGGGAAACATTATCAAACATTCAAGAACCAATGTATATATACTTAGTTATCCAGGGCTAATGCCATATCATGGATGCCCAGCTTGGGTTCCGCATGTTGCTGTTTCTCCCAGAAGAACCCCTGAATTAAATGATATCTCATGGAGGATACAGGTCTCCTTCTGAGATGATTCCCCCCTATTCCCACCCTCCAGTCTCCTAGGTGTTCTTCCTACACCCTCCCCCCACCATCCCCCACCCTACGCCTCCAAGTATCCTAGGGAGTCCTCTCCCTGTTGCGACACTAGCACATTTTAAACAAGACACTTTACTTTGGAGAATAGTTTGTCATATGTAAAATGTAAGAATCATTAAATTTTCCTCCAATGCTAAAATTCTATGGTTCTTTGAAATATCTGATTTGTTCAAATAGTCCACCTATTTGAACTGAGAAACTCAGTGATAGCTCATTCTCCTTTTCTTTTTCTAAAAAGAAATGGGGCACTTTTACCCTAAACCAATACAAGAAAGTCAAACATAATCGTTGATGCACCTTGCCCCTGGCCCCCAATCCCAGAGCCTGAGAGTATAGGTGATGTATTTTTTCAGGAGCAATTTCAGAAATTTTGTTCGAATCAGAAGTTCAAGATCTATAAACAAGTCATAAAGAAGAGAAGAAAGCTGGAAAACATAATTTTTAGAAATATTTTTTTCTGTGGTGTTGAACTCCCAACAATTATTATATGTAGCTCACATTGCATGCCCTACTTTCTAAACTATGTATTTTTATGTTCTTACACAGATAGAATATCTAAGAGAGCACTCCTCCCCCTAAAATGAATGATTTTTATTTCCATATGGTACATGCTAGGAATCCTGGCATTTGACCACATTTATGTAAACATGAGGAGATACCTATAAATTATTGGACTTATCCCAGTTTGAATTTCCAGCTATGTACTATAATCATTACAGCTGTTCTTAGTTTAGCCTTAGAGGGTATTTTGGTCCATTTATATGGCTGATTAGTCATTTAAGCTGTAGACTACATTTATTACATTGTTTGGGGGTAGGGAACAGAACAGATATTCACTAGAGGCCCTGAGATTCTATATATAAAGTCAAAGTTCCTTAAACCGAACACTCACATCCCAAATACTAACTGATCATCAGTCACCCAGGGCCACCCTGCACTTTGACCCAGGTGCTCCCATACAGTATTTAGACTGAAGAGACTAAGAAGCCAGGAGAACGGATAACCTCACTTTTAAAAATCTGTTCTCTGTCCCAAAGATCTGGAACTTGTGGAGGTCATGTTGGAAGGGGACCCTTGTGGGCCTTAATAACAGCGTTGTATGATCTTGGCAGTAAAGTCTAAACTGGGCTTCCTCTGTTCCCCTCAGTCACCTTCACTGCAGGTCTCATTGCTTAGCCCAGGCTTAGCTCAGATCCCTTGCAGGTCCCACTGGGATGGAAATCCTGAGCTCTAGCCTGGTGCCTACATCCATCCCAACCTGCAGGGGTCGCCCAAAAGCAGCTGCTGCCTCCCAAAGCTGTTTCACTCCAGTATTTGGATCAGTTATTTCCCTATAAATTATTAATTATATTTAACTATGCAGTTTGCTTTCATAACGGCTTAAGCTTCCAACACCCTTTCTGTCCCTTTCTGTTATATTTTATTTTACTTTTTATTTAAGCTTCATTATCGTTGAGCCAGGTCAGCTCTATAGAAAGGCAGAATAATATTAATAAGTTTAGGTGGGAATCAGAGTCAGACTAGTCAGTGTCTACTGCACTAGAAAGCAAGCAACCTGATTTCTAGACATGTGTTCTTTCTACAAGAGATGAGGATAATAATAAACAGAAAACACTTCTGGTATTCTTTTTATTTTCATTCTCCCCTTTAAAACTTTGACATGCTTTATTTATGTCAGTTCTCCTGAGATCAGTTTTCATGAAACTCTAGTACTTTACTGGCTGTCCTCCATGCTCAAACAATGTTGGGTAGAATCTTTAGTCTTGTTCTGATTTATTCAGCAGATGGAGAGTTATTATCAATATTTCTTCAGAGCTTGAGGGGGTATTTTTGGATGATAAAGTTAGTTTCCATTTATCATCATTTTATTCCCAGTGCTGGCTTAAGATGCTTTGATTTTTTTGTTGTACAAATGTGAACCATGATTGCATTCAGCTTGGTTTGCTTTCCTAGCCAGAAAAATAGAGGCCAGAATGCAAAAATATATGGTGGTCTTTGGGAAATTTTTACTTAAGGGAAAACCAGCACTGAATTCGATCTTTATTCTGACCTCTTTAGAGCTGGAAGAGGTCATAGAAAATATTTAATGATTCCAGTTTAAGCACTTGTTTGCACTGATGCAGAAAATGAGACCCAGAGAAGTCAGGAGAATATCTGAGATTACAGTGCTACTTGACTGAGACATAACGTCTTTTTTCTGGGCCTGAGACTTGAGATCCAAGACACTATTGGTGAACCACCTGCTTCTCACAGGCAAAACCTGGCAACCCATGGAGAAGCTGAGGGGGCTTCAGGTGATTAATTCAACTCCACACAACACTCAGGAGGAAAGCCCAGCAAAGTGCTATGTGGAACCTCACATGACTCCAAAGGCTGACTGGGCAAGTCAAGAAAGCACCATCTTGCCTCAGTTTTGTTCTGAGAGGCCTAAGGATCAGGTCTCCTGGGATGGTGCTATGTTTGCTTTAAAAAAATCCCTCTGAGGACCAAAGTCCTTGATTTGGGTGGATGGTGCCTAAACTTTTCCTTTATTTTCTGTGGTAACTAAAAGAAAGTCAAGGGAGAGGCTTTCCTACCACACCACAAGAAGATTAAAGGACTGGGGAAAAAACACACTTGGGATGAGGAAGTCAGAGAGTTCTTGGACCCAGAAGGAGATTTCTCCTTATTAGTGATGGTTCTGCCACAGTTGTGGCTTGGAAATGGGAAAGGAAGGCAAGGGAGCCCCTTGTGTGGATGTGTGCTGATCAGACCACAGGCGTGTGCTTGGGAGTCCAAGCCACACTGACACTGGTGTGGTGGAAACCTAACCGCAGGCCCGACTAGAGACCCTGCTGCTGCCTCCTTCCTCTCTCAGGGGCAATGTATGTGGTGGGGGAGGAGGATAAATTGTTAAGAATAGCCGTGGTCTTTGGGAGTTGCTCTTTTCAAGGAATCAATGGAATTAGAAATGAGATATTAGCTTTAATCAGTCACATATGTTTGGGTTCGTAGCCTCTAGGAAAAGAATTTCTGACTGTGGCTTCTCACCCGGTGGAGAAAATGCATCCCAGCCATGTGGAGGAGCATCTACACCTGTGAATGTGGCTGGGCTTCTCGTCTGTCCTCTGGAGGATGCAGGACAAAAGCACCCTCTCATGTATGCTGTTAGTCTGTCCCTCGCTTCACCCTAAGCATCACCTCTTCGGCTTTTCAACAAGTGTAGAGAATTTCAGTGCACACATACATGCAGATGGACTGAGAATTGGAACCTCTAGGACAGTCCCACCCACATCCTTTGTCATATTTTCTTGTTTCAGAGATGTGGGGGTATTTGGAGAATTAGGCACACAGTGAGAGGAGGTTTAGCTTTACGTTTTATTCTATAAAAATTTAAACTTATCAAGAAGTTGTGGACTAGACTCCTATGTGCCCTTCACATAGATTCATTATTAGACAGAAGGTTTTGATCTGAGCATATGGGTTGGTCAGGGTAATCCTCTGACCACTTACATCAATATCACCCCCAGACCTTTTAATTTAGGACATAAGGGGAGTGGGGTGCTCCTGGCCTTTGAGAAATTCCCCAGTCAGTTTATGTCCCGATGCCTACCAACTACACTGCGAGCCTCTTGCTTGGTCAGGTGTCTCTACTCATTTGTTCTTTAGTTTATGTGTTGCAAACTTCACAAGTTCCAAAATGTCATCAGAATATTGTGATAATGGATATCTTTCCTTTGTGTCCCACATTACACCTCCAAAAAAATAAATAAGGAAAATCAATCCCATTTCTTTTGCTAAAACAGTACTTTCCCACTTAGCTACTATGCATGACCCTTAGTCAAACTCAATCGACCTGCAATGAAAATAAAACCTCATGTTAAGGTTCTTGCCAAACCTTTAGTACTTCAGTTTAATTTATGATTCACATTGAAAGTTGGTTTTATAGCCCTGGGCCTGAGCTTAACTAGAAATGTCCTCTGTGAATTATTTGTGTGTAGTTAATGAGTGTGAGTGAGTACATGTACACACACAAAAACACGAGCAGAACTTTAAAATGTCAACGTTCAGTATTCCAAAGGGGGCAAAAAACAAAGTTAAATTTCTGGAGAGATTTTAACTGCAAAGTTTAATCTATAGTTGTTTATTCATTTTGTAGTCTATATGATGTCATTTAAAATAAAAAGAAGTAAAGAAATGGGGGAGGGTGAAAAAGAAAAGAATAGGGATTTGTTGATGGGGATTTCACAGTAGACGAGGTGTCGTCATTCTAAAATTGTCAAGTGACAAATCACGACAAGGAAGGAAATCCCTCATCCCCATATTTTCCTTCAGGTCACTACATATTTTTCGTACATATTTGTGTTCTTCACATCACACACAAGACCTTTCGTAGAGCAGGTACTCTGCCCTTCCTGAAGACTCACATGAATGCCATTCCCTGGTTTCTTCAGAAGGTACAACTGACACATGCCTAGGTTAGAGAGGGCCAGGAGACCTGTGATCCTACCTAAGGGCCCACATTTTGGTTTCCCCTGAGACTTCTGGTGCTCAGAACTATTGTGCTGTTCAACTTCAGGAACCAGATTCACTTACATAGGATGTAGTCTGAATGGAGACCCCAGAGTTGGGCTCCTGGCAGTTCTGACAGTGTCCTATACACCTTCTTGGAGGACTGCTGCAGTCACTACGAGCACAGTCTCCCAAGGTTAGAAAATTGGACTTGTGTGGTTCACTTTTGCTCTCCCATTGTTCACGTATTCACAAACACTGGTTTGGTTTTATGCTGACTTCACAGGGAAGCTTAGGGACTATTTCCCTTTCGGGAACTGACCCTACTCCTCCTTCTCAATATCCTTTATCCTTGACATTCCTAACCTTTTTCTGTAAGCAATAACCAACACTAAGAGAATCTGGGAGCCTGAAAACTGAAGACATTCCCTTTCTTGAGGCTCTAATGGAAGGCCTTAGAGTTTTGACTCTTGGAGAAATGCAGGATAAATATGATATTTAGGGCACACACTTTTTCAATTATGGGCAGCTCAAACCTAGTATTGCTCCTCATCCATCTCAATCTGAAGGCTGGTGGGGAGGCTGCTCCCAACCATCTTTGCACACTTAATCTCAAACTCCTCTCATGCAGCTTCCAAATTTTAAAAAATTAATCAAATCTAAGACTTGCAAAGTGCACACTTTGATTTATATGAGTTTTGGCAAACAGGCATACTGAATAAAAACCTTCGTAGTTGGAAATGACAGTGTTGGGGGAATGAGGGCTGGAGAATGATATCAGGGCACATTGTTTTGATGAGCCAGTGCCAGCTCCTGGAATTCAGAGGACTCGAAACTTGGTGTTGTGTTAAGGTGGGGGACTGAAGGTAACAATGTAATGGTTGGTGTGTTTTCCCATCCTTAGATTTATTTTCTATGCCTGATTCCCATGAAGTAAACCCTAGAAAGTCCAGTCTCAGAGTATGGCACCAACTGTGCAGAAATTCTGTTGTAGGGACTGGAGGTGAAGGGTGGGAAGTTAAGATCATTTCAGGAGCTCACCTTCTAAAAAGGTACTAAATTTATCGATGTCTGGGACCCAAAGTTGCCAGTGAATTCAGACTTGATTGAAGCCATCCTATCTAAGAATGTCCAACATAATGAATTATTAGGGCAGCAATCAGTATGTGATAGAGACATATAGTAAAGTCTGATAATGGTTCTTGGTTCTGAGTTACTATTTCATTGTTAGCATTTCTCTGCAGTGAATTGACCTTAGTCTTGACTTTAATCTTCAACAAACTTAAGAACACTGGAAGCTGAATATTTCTGACTGGCAGTGCACTGACCCCCTCACATGGGAGGGGGAAGGATAAGAGTCAAGTTGGCTGGCTAGGTTGGTTGGGGTTAAGGGCAGAGTGCCAATCCAAGAGGGGAATACTGAGAAAGAAACAGAGGTGGAAATCTATTCACACAAAATGAGCCATCTGAGCTGTGGGAAATAGGGATAACTATGGTTTATTAATTTTTCTAAAATGAAAATATTAAAAAATAATTCCTAGGTGCTTATTTTGATAACATATTTAATAAGTTTAATAGAGGCTGCTGCTCCTTTGACCATTCTGAAAAATATTTTCCTCCCAGTTACCTGGTTCTGAAGCCAGTCTGATGAAGACCAATGTTTTCCAGTGCTCAGTCCCTCATCTGGTGGACCTGAAACCTGCCCTGTTGCTTCAGCCACCATGTTTGGTGCCAAAGTAGATACTGAGCATACAAAATGAGAAGACTGCTGTTTCTGCCAAGGCCTATAGCTTGCTCTAATTTGAAGTTGTATGAACATATAACTAGGGAAGCTGGAAGCAGAGAATGAATAGCTCTGCCATGTGTGCACAAGAGAAAAGATTTCCAGAGGGAGCAACAACTGAACTGAACCTTGAAAGTTTCATAGGACTTTAGTGAATCAGAGGATGGAGAAGAAAGATGCTCTTACAATAGGAAAAGTTAAGAAAACCGACAGAAGCATGGGAGTGTATGGTGCATTTGATAACAGGCTACTGAGACTGGAAAGGGAGTTTGGAGTCAAACCGTGAAGAGCTTCTAATAGGCACGGTGAAATTTTTGGACTTTACCTCACACAATGGAGAGGATGGGGTGGGTAATCCAAAAATAAAAAGGACAATCTGTTCCTGAAACAATCAAGACACAATTTAATTATCTTCTTCTGGGTGCATTGAAAAGCCTACCAGGTTTTTAGAGTCACAGAATCTGGATTTAAATTCTACGTCTGTTAATTACAAGCCATGTGACCTTGACCAATTTGTTTAACTAGAAGGAAGCAAGTAAGTGTTTCAATTTCACAGAGTTGTTATGAGAACTACGAAAGACACTACTAGCGAAAAACAGTGTCTATGCTGTAAAGCTCTATGCAAATATTAATTACTAATATTTTTATTTGATATAGAAAAGGAAATATTGGGACAATGCTTGTTTAATACCCTCCCTTTGTTTGGTAAAGAGTTATTGGTTTTTCTGCATTTCAAAATCTAATGATTGGCTTTTCATGGGTCATGTGATACTTCTAAACTTAGTGTACGTCCTACAATACACAAAAACAGAAGAAAACTAGCATTTTAAAAGCGTTTTCCTGTGTCAAACACTTGATACACATCATCTTATCTAATATTTGCTATAATATTTTGAGATAGTTATTTCCCCATTGTATGGACTAGGAAATCAAATTTGAAAGTTAATTTAACTTATCTAGACTAATTGGCAAGTGGTCAGTTTGGAGCTGAATTTCATGTCTACGTCAGCTCTAATACCTGTTATTTGTTCCACCACATTTCCCCATAAAGCATACACACTTAGTTGGTGCTTAATCTAAATGGCCCTAAACCAATCACCTTTTATCCTCTGGTAACTATCTTAACCTCTTACCCTTGATGAAAAGACGCCTGAAATGGCCAAGTGTCAATTAACTTTCAGTTACTGTGATAAAAGTAAATCTGACAAATAAGTTTCTCAACTTATAAAGAGAAAGTATTTATTTTGACTCACAGGTTTAGGACTTTCTGTCCACGACTGGCCCCATTGCAGTACCTCATAGCAGGAGCATGTACTGGCACAAACCAGCTCACCTCATGGCTGGGAAGTGAAAAAAGAAAGAGAAGAGGAAGAGGCTGGGGTCCCACTATCACCTTAAAGGGCATGCTCCCAGTGACCTGAAGACATCTCACTAAGATTCACCTCTTGAAGGTCTACCACCTCCTAATATCACAGCCCTGGGGATCAAGACTTTTATCATATGGATCCTGAAGGTAACTAGATTCAAACTATGGCAGCCATGCTTGTAAAGCACGGCTCTATAGCCACAGCTGATCGGTCCACTTCTTATCCAACCTGAACCAGTGAATTTCTTTTTGAAATTTGGAACTGGGACACTCTGCAGTCCAAATGCTAATTATCTGTAGGGCCCAGGTTGAAAGAAAAAGCAGTCAGGACCTGAACCCACAGAATGGCAAGCCAAATTCAGATGCAGGATTGAGAATGGGGGAACAGCCCCCCAAAGTCAGAAAAGCAATGTGTACTTGGAGGAAGATGGAACTGCACAAGGGGTTCAGAGACTTGGGGACCCCTGTGCCCAGAGAGAGTGAGGTGCATGAAAATCTGCCTCAGCCCTATGGTCTTCCAGTTTCCAACTTCATTCCACCTGAGGTCTTGATGTCTTTACAATAATCTCCATCTCTATATAAACTATCTGACACTAATCAAGTAGCCTTGACCAAAACAGTTCACAGTAAATACTTGCTGATTGATTGGCTGGTGTGTTTTATTATTATTGTAAGTATATTCATCCTAAAGAGCCACCTACTACAGTTTCATTTTTTTAATTTTAATTTTATTTTAATAAGAAATTTATTTGTTGAACAATCAAACATGTAATGAAACAATAAAATATATATAAATTCTGAAAATTAGATTTGCCTCCAAGAGACTACCCCAATTACCCACCTTTATCCCTCCCCCACTTCCCAATACATCTCTACGATTGCCTTAGGTAGTATGTCACTACACCTTTTCCGGATTTAAAATATGAGAATTAACCTCCTTTCTCAATGGCCAGGGTCTAGCTCCAGCCTCCACAATCAAGTGAAGACATTCGACCCTACAGTTTCTTGATTTCAGCATAATTCTGAAAGTCATTCTTGCCAGTTAAGTCCTAGGGTCATTGTTCTGCAAGGATAAGTAAATAATATTTTAGAAATCTGTCACCCAAAATAGTAGCAAGATATATAAAACAGAGAAACATTAAAAAATTCATGGAAGCTTTAAATTAGTTTAGACGATCGGAATACCTATGAATAAATGACCCTAAAAGTCCACAGTTCTACCTCAACATATTCTAAAAAGTAAATTTTGTTATAGCCTGGGATTTTTGATTCTGCTTTTAATAGTAACTATAAAGTTTTTTTTGTGAATTAAAATGAAAATATGCAGAAAAGTAAAGAATAGTTTTTCTTGGGATTAGCAAAAGAAAGCAGTAATATATTACATATTTTCTTAGAAGAAAAATCTTACAAATTAACTTTAAGTGTCAGGAAGGTGGAAACCTTACTACCTTAAGACTGTAACCGAGGGGTTAGAGTAGTGGCTAAGCAGTTAGAACACTTGCCTGGCATGCGCAAAGACCTGAATTTGAGTCATGTACACAACTGGGTGTTGGAGAAAACAGAACCAGAAGAAAAATAAATAAAAATTTATTCTCTCTTTCTCTCTCTCACCAAAAAGTAAATAATAAATAAAACAAAACAACGCAATGGCAAAACAATCAAATGCTCTTCTGTAAAGCAGTGTATAATAAGGGGGAAAAGGTTCAATCTGAAGAGTTCTACTCATCTCTGTTTTCAGCTCTACATGTGAGATTATGCCATTGTAAATAAATCGTGAAGTTTCTTGCTTAACACAAGTCCCATTTTTGTGAGTAGTAACGCATACCCTTCAAAAGTGTGCTGTATTCTTCCTGACTTCTTTACCCACACCCAAGGGAATCCAGAAAGTTTGGACATCATGGCTATGGACATGTGGCAACTTTCACAGTCAGTACCTGGGCGGAAAAGAGTCACCTTTAGAATACAGGTCACGCTGGCCTGTATCATCAAAATATCACCAGGTGTCACAACACAACTCTCCAACACACTGAATTCATTTCCAGTGTGAATTTTCAGCATATGAAACACTTGCCAGCTGTGGAGAAGCGGAACGTGCATTGAATTTGGAGTCAGAGGGTTGAGTTGCCATTTGTCACTTCCATTTATTCTCTGTGTGGTCTTGGAAAACCATATAACTTCTGTGGGCCCACTTTTCTCTTCAGTAAAATAGTGATGGCAGGAGACAGGTCCTTGGAAAATCTTTGCTTTCTAGGAGTATGGGATTAAATCCTCCTGAGAGGTTGTGGATAGGATCAGTAAAATCCTACAGTTGACAATGACTGGCATTGTGCCTGGAGCAAAATGAGCACTCCAAACACTCAGGCTTCTTCTTGCCCACACTTAGTACTGAGCACAGACATGGCCACAGAAACCAGGCCCTACCAGCTGAGCACAGAGTGATCAATGGTATCTTTGGACTCTGTCCTAGTGCAGCCACTGTATTCCCGCTCCTTGGTGGACAGAAGAGGGCATGAGCCACTGATGCTACTTGAGCAAATTGAAGCCCATCTCTTGGTGCTTCAAGGACTTGAGAAATAATGGATTATTTTCCATATTTGAGTTTTAAAAAATTTCAACGCTATCTAGTTTAACATTAAAATGATCAATTGGTTCAAGTAATCAGTGTTTAAGAAATAGCCCTCTTTACCAGAAATACAAAAGGAGACACTGAGCTGAGGGTGACCTGGATCGGAGGGTGTCAACATGAGGGTTGAGGTGAGGAGGTGGTAGGGAGCAGGAAGCAGAGATGGATACCGCCACATTCCTCCATCAGCTGCAAATTGCTCTGTGAGGGAGAATTCCCCACTTGGGATCAATAAGCAGCTCTTAGCTGATAGCCTTTAAAGCACACAAAAGTGTGGAAGCAATCATACTGTGGGGGAGTCTCTGTGGGGCCCCAGGCAAACTCAGGTGGAGGAATGAAGGCTACGCAAAGAGCTCAACAGAGAAAGGAAGGGAAACAGCTGCAAGTGTCTCTGGAAGGAGAAAGCATACACACAGGGTGAGAAAGAGAAAAGGAACAGAGGAGACAGGGCAGCCAGAAACAGCACATTTCCACTTAAATCAGGTTTGAAAACATAATGTTTTTGTTAGCAAAAATCCAGGAACTGGTTCACACTGTTAAGAAATTTGCTTTTTAAAAAATGAGTAAATAAGTTAGGCTTTAACTTAGATACGTACATCAATGTGGGCTTCATAGTTCACCTTTAAGTTAGAGTTTGATGCTATAGGAGGCGGCAGAGTTTAATGCTATATCCACTGAATTTAACTTGTGCTTAGCTTGGTAATGAAGAACGTTGGACTAACTCATCCAAACCTGGAAATAAGAGTCATATACTGCTTCTTCTTGTGGAGGGACTGAAGTATTCCTGATTAGTAAAGCAAGATGATAGGAACAGATTTTAGGAAACTAAATTAAGAGAGATGTGGCCAGGTCTAGTGGCACATGCCTGTAATCTCAGTGGCTTAGAAGGCTAAGACAGGAGGATTGCAAGTTCAAAGCCAGCTTCAGCAACTTACTGAGACCCTAAGCAACTTAGCAAAACCCTGTCTCAAAATAAAAATAAAAAAGGTTGGGGATGTGTCTTGGTAGTAAAACACTCCTGGGTTCAATCCCAAAAAAAAGAGAAATGTGGAAAAGGGAGAGACAGCTGCCCCCTACTTTTCTGTTCACTGACTTAACCTTTCTGTGTCTTCCTTTCCTTACCTGCAAGGTGAGGATAATGGTACCCAACTCATAGGCTTGTTGTAACAATGAGATTACCCAAGGGCATGCAATAGGTCTTGGCTGATGGTAGATACTAAGTAAATGCACATAGGTTCACTTTCTCCAGCGAACCCTCTGCCCAGACGCACAGGCACCAGAGTGTCGCTGGTGAATCACTTGTTGGCTGCCACATAGAAGACCACTTCCTTCATCCAAGGCAAAGGCAGTGTTGTGAGTGGCTCTAAGTTTTCTCTTCTTCCAACCTCAAGGGACTGAAGTTAGGAGAATGAATAATTTATGTTGTTTGCTTCCAGAAAGCTTTTGGCTGGGGTGGAGGATGATCTGTTTTGATGTCTCTGTTAATCATGGTTTCCAGGCAGGTGAAACGACAGCGTTTTCTGGAACTTTTTATTTACTGCTGCTTACCACAGCATTAGGGAGATTCCCCAAAGAAATATGGAGGTAAGTATCCACTCCTGGAGACTTTCCTAGGCACCTTCGAACTTAATACTCCATTTGATTTTCAGCTTTACCATGGTGTCATCTCTAATAAAGCAAAGACTAGAACTGAGTGCTGCTGATTTGACTGCAGGTTTAGCACAGTGCCTGCGTTCTGACACTTGAGCTAAGAGTGAGTCTGCGTTCCTCATAAACTGGGATGAGACAAAGGAAAGAAGAACAAGAGTCTGTCAAATTGATTTTATACAACTCTATGAAATGTTATTGCTCTCATTCTACAGACAAAACAGCTCAGGGAGTTTGGCCTGCCAAGATCACAATTTTAATACTTATTTTAATACTCAAATAAGTGGTCTATCTACACCATGGAGTCTCTTTAATCCTACACTGAAATGGAACATCACACCTAGACTCTGGGATTTAAAATCTGCTGATCTCCAAAATGAAGTTCTTCCTCTATAAAGTTAATTTCTGTCCCCTACAATACTACACGAAGATATGGTCATGATCTGTGATAGAAGAGGTCATCTTTGTGGCTTCCGAGGTCTTTGTTAAGTTTGATGCTCACACCCTGGAGACTCCTGCTGGATTTAGCCATGAATCACTCTCTTCACTCTCCATCAAAGATGCAAACAAGGTTGGTGGTTCTTCCTTTCCAGTGTGTTCCTGAGTTCATTCTTCTTTATTAATCGCACTGTCACCACCCACCTGCATTATTTCAATAGTCCCCTACCTCTTGCTTCCAGGCATTCCCCTTTTAAATCCTGCTGCTAGATCAGTCTTCCCCAAACATCACTTTGCAAATGCCAATTCTCATTCAGAGGCATTCCACTGATATGATGCAGCATGTAGGCTGACACTGGGAAAGAATGCTTAGTGATATAATACAGAAAACATGTAAGAGTACTTTGTTAAATGATAAAAAACAGGTTACAACCTTCACAGAATGTCAATATTGGTGATCTATGTAGGTAGAATTATGGATGTTGTTATGTTCCTTTTACGTGTATTTCCTAATATTTTTGCAATTAACATTATTCTTGTAAAAACAGAAGTTACAGTAAAAATAATGAAAAGGCACTCAGAATAGTGTAAAGTAAACTAATGGCCTTCTTTTTTTTTTTACTGTTTAATTGAAAACAAAAAGGTAATGGCTATTATGACTGGAATTGGAGAGAGTGAGGGAAGGACATGCCTGTACAACCATAGTTGGGGTTGTAAGTTAATAGTCTATGTGGAAGACAGCAGGCAGGAACCATCCACGTGGAAAACACACATAAGTTTTGTATTAAAAATTTTAATTTCAGGAATCCATTGTATAGAAAGATGTTTCTCAAAGTTTAATATACATCCACAGCATCAGAATCACCTGAGAACTTGGTAAACATGAAAATTCCACCTGAGAACTGGGTAAACATGCAAATTCTCAGGCCCCACCTCTGATCTATTAAATCAGAAACTCCAGGGGTGGGGTTCAGAAATCTAGTTTTTGTTTTGTTTTGTTTTGTTTTGGTACCAGGTATTGAACCCAGGGGCACTTAACCACTAAGCCACATCCCAAGCCCTTTTTATTTTTTATTTTGAGACAGGGTCTCACTAAGTTGCTTAGGGCCTCACTAAATTGCTGAGGCTGGCTTTGAACTTGTGATCCTCCTGCTTCAGCCTCCTGAGCTGCTGTGCTTACAGGCATGTGCCATTGTACCCTACTGAGAGAATTTGCGTTTTAATAAGACCTCCAGGTAATTTTCATGTATGCTTAGATTTTGAGGGCTCCTGGTAGAAATATACCCTTCCTATGAAAGTACCTTTGTATGAATATGGGTACAATAATAATAATAATTTCAGGATAAATATTTATATCAAACAAAAAGTTATTTGAAGGTAAAAGAAATGAATTCAGTAACCTTGTGGTTTCTTTATGAAGGAGGGTATATTTCTTGGTGTTATTTATTTTCTAATGAAACTGAAACCAAAATAAAAACTCAACCTCCCACATTCTCAGTTTTTTTTTTTTTTTTATTAAACATGGACTTTCTTCAAGGACTACTACTGTGGGGACAGGGGATGCTCTGTTCATTTGTTTTCAGTATTTAATCTGTAGCAAAAGAGTATAGTTGATGAAAATTGTGATAGATCTATAGTAGCACATACTTTCTCTTATATGTCAATAATCTGACTTATATTACAGCAGTGACAGCAATCAGAGAAGAGGCTCCCAGTGACCTGTCCATGGAACTCAAGAGGTGGGATGGGGTGGGAATGAGGCTTCTGCAGTTACCCGTTTTCATGTTGTTTTGACTTTGGAGTTGGAGGAATGTTTTAATTATTCATGAAATGAAATGAAATATTAAAAGATGAAAATAATCCTTAAAGTTGAATATAAAGAGAAGTAAATGAATCTAGCTGTATATCTCATTGGTAACCAAACCACACAGAGGCTTCAAGTAAAATTTTGAACATTGCATTCTCTGTGCACTTTCTTTTTATTTTGTATTTGAAATAATTATCTTTATTTGCAAATGTTATACTAACTTACATGGAATACATAAGAATCAACTAAAATTTTAACAAACAGTAGGGCAATTCATAACTAGCTGAGAATAATAAAACAGTAATCAACAGCTTTCATGAGTCAAACAAAAACCAATTGGAAGATATAATAGAAGAAAAGATTGCATTTACAATAGCAAAATAATTAATTTCTAGAAATAAATTTAGCAAGAAATGCAGAAAATCTATATAAAAACGGAAAACATTCTTATAGGGGAGTTTCAAGTATGTGCACTTTCTTAGTGTGAAATAGCTTAGGAATAAAATAATTTCAAGGAAATTTTAATCTTACTCAATTGGTTATTAAAATTACGATCCTGGAATTCTGAAATGATTCTATGTATATTGTTGGATAAAGCAAATAAGGAAATACATTGACGTCTTTTTTGTGGTAGGTAGAATAATGTTCCTGTTCCCAAGTCACCCACACCTGGAAACTGTGAATATGTTGTCACATGACAAAAGGAACATTTCAAATGGTATTTAGGTTTCCTTAAAATAGGGAGACTATTCTAGAATATTGAGTGGTTCCAATGAAATGACACAGCTCTTCACAGTGAAGGAAGAGAACAGAAAAATTGTAAGAGAGGTGCAATAAGGGAAGAGTCAGAAGCATTCAAAGCATGAGAGGACTCAACCTATCTTTGCTGGTTTTGAAAATGAAAGAAGGGGCCACACACCAATGTGTGCAGGTGGTCTCTAGATGCTAGAAATGGCTTTCAGCTGATGGCAAGGAAACAGGGGCCTTAGACCTATAACCTCAAGGCACTGAATTCTGAAACCACCCCCATGAGTAAGGATACAGATTCTCCCCTATAGCAATGCAACCCTGCCAACACTTGATTTTCTTTTGGTATGACCCACACAAGACCTGTATCCTAAAGAAATGTGAGATTAAAAAAAAGAAGAAGAACAATGTAAGATTATATATATATATATATGTATATTTTAAGCTATTAATTTGTGATAATTCATTATGACAGTATATTAGTTCATGCCATAAAAAAATACCACAAGCTGGGTGACTTAAATAATGCAAATTCATTGTCTAACACTTCTGACCAAAATCAAGATGTCAGCAGGGTTGGTTCCTTCTGAGGACCATGAGAGAACGATCTATTCCAGGTCCTTCCTTGTCTCTATCCTCTCCCTGTGTCCTCAGGTCATCTTCTCTCTGTACATGCCTCCGTGTCCAAGTTTCCCTTTTAATCAGGACACCAGTTGTATTGGGTTATGGCTCACCTTGATGATCTCTTTTTACTTGATTACCTCTGTAAATATTCTATCTCCAAATAAGATCATATTCTAAGATGCTAGGGGTTAGGGAATCACTATGTATTTTTACTTTTAGCTTTTATTTATTTTATGTAAATCTTATTTATAAATTATATATTGTGTATGAGATTATTTATATATTTATAGAGACAGTCATCATCATATGCTGTGTAACAACATTGCAGTCACTAACAGATCACATGTATGACTGTGGTGTCATAAGACTGTATAGCCTAGTGACACCATAGCTGTCCTTAGGTGGTTTTGTAAATATACTCTATGATATTGGCACAATGACAAAATCACCAAATGAAGCATTTCTCAGAATGTGTCCCCATCATTGACACATGGCTTTATATATATAACATATATATTTAACATATATGTATACACACACACACACACACACATACATATTTCACATCAATCATGTCAATCCAAAGGACCTAAAAGCAATAATATCCCTCAAAATGAGCCCACCTAGCACCTAGATCTTTGAAAATATCTTTTTCCCACTAAGGAAATCAAAACTCTTTGAAGAAATAACTGCTTCTAGATTTAGTACAGGGAAAACACAGGTAAGCCTGGGGAATCAGTGTGCCAAAAAGAAAGGAAATGCTTAAAAATTAATGGGGTTATATCAGAAGGACACAAAATCCTGTTTGAAGGGGTTCCCACTGGCCACATTTGGGATAATTTGAACATCAAGAAGAAAACGACAGTAATGGATTATAATCCAGTGAAGTTTTTTTTTTTTAAGTTCATGAGTCGATAAGATACTAAAAAAGAAACAGAAAACAACTTGTTTCTTAAAAAATATTGCCACTAATAAATGCAGAAGGAGTGATAGAATTAGGAGATCTCTGTTTTTCAGCCCTGAGGTAGTAATTGATTCAAGCAAGGATTGCCAACAAATGCTAATTTCTGAGTGAAAGATTTTTGTAGTAGGATATTCACAGAGCATTAATATATCACCCTACAAATTATTTCATAACTGTAAAGGGAAAAGTCATCTTTTCTATGCAGGGATTGGGTAGTTATTACCTAAAGTAAACAGACAGTGTCCCTAATGGTAGAACAATCTGGCATTATACAGTCATTTCAATAAGAGACATACTTGATATGAGGCATACTAATGGAATATTTTTTGTCAAAAAGTGATTTGCAAATCTAACCATAGGGAACAACCATATAAATTCAGAGTGTGGCATATTCAATTGACAATTGACCCAGAACATTCAAGAGAATTCGAGAGTAGAAGAGTGGCTTCCAGAAGCTCAGAGTATGGTGTTGAAGAATGGGGAGAAGTCAAAAGGGCAGAGTATTCTAATTATTTAGGAAGAATGAGGATTTTTGTTGTTGTTGTTTGCTTTTTTAAGATTTATTGCATAGCAAACTGGCTACAGTGAATAATACATTGCATATTTTGAAATCACTAAAACAATATATTTAGTATGTTCTCACTTTAGAAATAATAAAATGGGGACTGGAGTGATGGCTCAGCAGTTATGGCGCTTCTCTGGTGTGTGTGGGGTTGTGGGTTTGAACTCCAGCACCATGTACACAATGAAGTGTGGGAGCAACAAAAGCCACATGAACAACTAAATAAAATTGACTTTCTCTCTCTCTCTCTTACTCTCCCTCTCTCTCTTTAAAAAAAATCATAAAATGATGTATGAGGAAATGGTGTGATCAGCTTGATATGATTATTACAGAATGTTTACACATATCAAAATATCACATTATACCCATAAATATATGCAATTATTATTTGTTAATTAAAATAAAAATTATAGAAGGAAACGAAAAAAATACTAAATGCAACATTCATTCTGGATTAGATCTTCTCTCTTTCAAAAATACTATTAAAAGACATTTTGAGACAACCAGGAACTTTTAGTGGAAAATCTATATTAGATAATATCAGGAAATGTGTTGCTTTTTTAAAAATGTGATAATTTTGTGACTATGTTGGAGAACAACTTCATTCTTAGGAGATAATTACCGAATGAAGTATTTGGTTCATTGCCATAATATCTAGTTCAGAAAAAAATATGATTTTTTGGTTCCTGAGAACAGACATTCAGGAATTTTGTAAATCATTTGTTAAATCATTGGTAGCTTGAAATACTCATGGTAGAAATTTTTACACCATAGAAATTGTCAAATGCTACAAACAAGGAACATCTTGCCAGCCCCCAACCTAGTTTATTAGCCTGCTGCTGACATGAAATCAGATGTTAATAATTGCCGAAACATTTCATGTTTACTTTTGTGCTCAGTATGGTCTTCTTTCAACATTTTTTAAAATTTGAAGTTGTTCAAAATAAAAGGAAGGAAAGAAATCAGAAAATTGTCCTTTATTCCTGAGAATTTTGAAAATAAGACAGACAGAGAGAGAGAGAGAGAGAGAGAGAGAGGAGACACACAGTGGAAGGCCGCTAGGTAGGTGCCACCTTGAAAATCTGCCAAGTGAATTGTGGGGTATGCTGGTGGCCCAGATTTCGTACTGGGACCTCTGCAGTGAGAATGGCTGGAGTTGACAGAAGTGGGATGGGGTCCCACTTTGGCCTCTTTCCTTCCTTTTCTCTGGGCATGAGGCTATGCTGGTGTGATGGTAGATTGCCGGATTTACAGGATCCTTCATGAAGCTTCTGATTCTAATTCCTTCTGAAGAAAGGTCAAAGATAAGGGTAGATGGCCTTTGGCAATTATGAATGACAGTCCAGCTCCCTCTTCATTTTCCATTTTCTCTTTTCTACCATTTGTCTTTCTGACATTAATTCCCTTTTCCTCTATTTTTCTCCCCTCTCTGTACTACCAGTTTCATTTGGGTATGTTCTCCCCACATCTCTGCCTAGTTCCAACCTACCCACACTCCTACGGCAA
The DNA here is from genome assembly GCA_004027875.1 of Aplodontia rufa. Classification (NCBI taxonomy): domain Eukaryota; kingdom Metazoa; phylum Chordata; class Mammalia; order Rodentia; family Aplodontiidae; genus Aplodontia; species Aplodontia rufa. Next base: position 36,713 of record PVKS010004527.1, read on the forward strand.
TCTCAAGACTTACCTTCTCCACAAAACCTCCCTCCATAAACTCTTCCCTTTTCTGTCACACCTCATGGCACTTGCGTCTGGAATCGCATCCTGTGGTACATTGTTGCCAGACTCAGTTGTGGAGCTGATTTTTAAAAACTGACCTAGGAGCTCCTGAAGGTCGAAAATTGGACTTGATGTATACTTGCTATGTAAATCACTACTTTCTCCAAATACAGACTGGCATAAAATACCTACTGGATTTGATTAACTTCTAACCTTTCCCCATCTTAATTCTCTTTTTTTAGTTCTGTTTCTCTCCCCATCTCATGCCCCCTTTTGGTCCCCGGGTCTCTTCTAGGCCAGCCAGTGTCCTCTTTAGCTCATTTCTTTCCCCTTCTCTTGGCCCACTGAGGCCAAAGTTGTGGCTGGCCCTTGACTCAAGGTCTCTTCTTCATCCGATGGCTTCTCCGTACTTGAGGAACTGTCTGGCTCCTAACTACTCAAAGGAAGAAAGGCTGCGTCAGAGAAATGTGGATGCCTTAGATGCTGTCCTTAATCAGGCTCTGCATCCCTAGAATATGCTGGCTTCACAAAAGAAGCAGTGTGGGGCAGCACAGGAGCTCTCAGACATCTGCATCACACATTTTTTTCTCTCCTATCCCCACGCCACCCACCCTAGCCCCCTTTGAATTCTCCAGACTGATTCTTGTGGTAAAATCTCACACATTTTCTCAATCTATATGCAAACCAGGTAGGATTGACAGCTGAAGAAAGTTGCACATTGCTTGGTCTAAAGTTATCTGTTCTCCCTCTAAGGGAAATCTTTGAGTTCTGTGACAGTTCCTTGAAGCCATGGCCCTTGTCCTAGGCTGCCCCAGCCCAGGCGTGCATCTGACCCTTGCTAATGCACAGGACCTTTAACATCAGAGAGTGGGGGAGGAGGTAACCAGAGCTCACTGCATGCCAGTGATTCATGTTCTCTGAAGGGATCAGAGTGTTATTAGAAACCTTGCCTGCCAAAAGCAGGGCAAATGCAACCAATTTATTAATGCTGAGAAACCAATGTGTGAAATTGGACCAAGAGGAGAGGGGCCAGCCTCCCCCTCTCCCCACTTCCTGTTTTCTGCCAGTGGCAGAGGGAGCGTGGGGTACAAAGGGATCTGTCTTTTGTAGGAGGACAGTTGCAGTGCTAATCACATGTGATAGTGACAACAAATATTCCTGGCTGGAGCTTCAAAGGGTTAGGAGATAATTGTATCCACCACCCCAGCCAGGCTGCGGTGACAGTGACAGTGACGCCTCATCTGCAGCTTGCAGGTTGGGAAGCTGTGGGTTAGAAAGGTGGGAGAGCCTGGCTTTCCAGTTTCCCTCTGTCCTCACTATCAAGACCAGGGAACAGTGGAGAAGTAAGGATGTCTCTCAATAGCAACAACTCCTACATTGAATGCTGGTCACTTAAGTTCTTTCATGTAAATGGTTTTAGATTTGTCTTACTATTTATGACTGTGGTATTTTCTCCAGCTGAAAGAAGAGGATTGCTTCAGAAAAGTATGCATTCCTATTTGTTTCACCGATTTTTCTCTAAAATATGCTTGAATTGAAAAAGATATTAGCAGCCACCATTTATTAAAGGATTACTATATTGTGCCCTTACTAATTCACTTAATCCTCACATCAATATTCTCATGAGGTAGATATTTTTGTTTTTCATTTTCAGTTAAAGAAACTGAGTTCAGAACTTAACCAACTTGCCCAAAATTATAGGTTTCAGTGGATGGGATTTAAGCCCATGTTGGTTTAACCATGTTCTGCATACCACCCAAGTATAATGAGTAGAAATTCCAAAAAAAGATTCTTGGATAATCTGGTAGGATTGTTCAGAAGCATATGAAGGTAATTTTCTCACTAATGCTGCTTTGGTAAGCCTTGTATTTCAGATTACCAATTTTCAAAAAGTTGTCCTACAATGGACACATATTTTACAGAGCATAAATAAATCTTTACAATGATTCAGATAAATTTGAGAATCTCATAAAGTGTCAGGCTTGTTTGGACATCATTATCATTGTATAAGACTCCAGGAATAGGAGATAAGATTTCACTTTGGAATCCCTGCTATTTAGATTGTAGATGAATATAATTTATTGTGCAATGCATCACTGTATCATGTCCCAACTATAGACATAGCTATAGAGTCTGGTATAATAATAATATTGTTGTTGATTAATTATTTTAGAATGATCCCTTTTGGTACAAATCCAGTAAGTGGTGGCAGACCTCCTAGTGATAAAAGTGTTACTAGTGTAATTGAGACTAATAATGGGGTTTTGTTTCATAATGTTGATAGTGAAAGAGTTGAGGTTTTCTTGTTTAAAATGAATAGTATGAATATAGAGATTGTGAGTATAATATAAATTAGTAGGTTCAAAATAGTATTGGGTTAAGTACAATAATAGCTGCTATTCACCCTATGTGAGCAATTGAGGAGTATGCTATAATTTTTTGAAGTTGAGTAACAGAATTGATAGTAGGGCTATAGTTAAAATTAAGGTTGGGTCAATTGATTGTGCAATTTGAAATAGGATGGATAAAGGGGCAATTTTTTGCCATGTTAATAAAGTTAGGCCTGCTAATAGTGTAATTCCTTGTGTTACTTTGGAAAGGGACTAGTCCTCTAAAGGCAAGGTGGTACCTAGCAGGGATGTCGGATTAGTAAATTCTGAGTTAAGAGTTTTGATAACAGTTCTTTTATAAAGGACCAGCAGTTGATAAGTAAAGATAGACTCTCTAGGTGATTATGGGTATGATTAAAGATGTTAGTAGAGTCCCTATGTCCAAAAGCTATTCAATTTACAAGTTCATTTCTTCTGGAAATGTACTGGGTAATTGCACTGCTATGCATGACTGGTGTGACGTACCTAATGAAGGGCAGATTTGCCTTCTGCCTCTGGGTACTTTCCCCTCCTTCCCTTTCCAGTTATGATGTAACAGACCCTGGAGGCTTCTGTGTGCCACAAGACAGGAGTAACCACATCTCCACTGGGAGGATGAGGATCAATCTAGCATCTCTGAGACACAGAAGGAAAGTCCAGTCTTTAGTTTAGTTAAATTCCAGTCACATTTGTCTTGCTTGTTTTGATATCTGTAAGAGATTTCAAAACAAGCAAAAGATAGCTTCCCTCTTCCCCTATTAGTTGTTCATGTCCTCTCCCAAATCTTCTCAGAATAAGACATCACTCACTAAAAAGCAATATGTAAGCCCATAAAGTTACTTGAGAGAATTTAAAAATAATTTTTTAATTTTTGGAAAAATGAAACAGTTTTGTTGTCCCTTCAATATGATAGCAACAAAAGACATCTGGGGACTTGAAATTTAAGATGTCCTCTGAAGGATGAATTAGTAAGATTCACAGTCAAAGGGATTAGACAGCTAGTATGAGAAGAATGACAGCTCCCAAAATAATAATGACAGCAACAATAAAGCAAAGGACCCACTATGTAAGTGTGAATCCAATGAACAGTGGAGCTGGGATCCTCCTAAGGAGTCAGGACAGAAATGTAAGTGCATTTTAGCAAGAGCAAATACAACAAAAAATATTCTATCTGGAAATCAACTGTAAACAGAGATTGGCTTCTCAAGGATGTAAAGGAAAATCACAAGAATGAGGGATTAAATCTGTCTAGAGGTGAAGCAGTCATTCTGAGGGGTGGGGAGCACTGAGGTTTGCTCTAGTGAAATGACACAGACCAAGTACTGAGTAGACCGAGTGTGGCCCACACTGCACTGACTCCTAGTGTTTGTTTTTAAATGGAATAACTCATCAGCTCGTTCCACATGCAAAAATCTAGGTTTCTAGCTTTTCTTGAAAAACTGGGAAGACCTGGTTAGTCAGGCTGATTACAGTGGATTAGAGACATACAGTAAAAGCAGCGTCCTTGGGAAAGACAAGCCTTCTCCAGTTTGCTGCAGTCCCCACTATTCCCTATCACCACTAGGTTCCTGACCTACTTATTTTCCCCTGTTACACTCTTTTAAGCTTTGTTGGTGTTTGAGTGTGACCCACTACTTCTGGGCAAATGTCGCTTCAGCTCCTTGGGCCAAAATTAACTTCTTTAGACTCTGAACTCTCCTTGCTTCAATTCTGAGCCCCACATGCAAACTTCTAAGAATTTGGCTTCCTGTGTAATTTGCCTGTGAGGGCAGAATGCATTGATCTTCTTCCACAGCATCTTGGTGCACATGAAAAAGTGAGTGGAGCAAACAAAAAGGCTTAGGCTTTAATGTTGACAGGCCTCGTTCCAATTCTGGCTCTGAGATTTACTAGATAAAGTCATCAGGAGACCTCTGGACACTCTACCACTTATCTTCTCCTGAGCATGATGCTCTGAGTCAGCTTAAGTTACAAACCAGAATATTCAAATTGTAAAAACATTTAATGGACAAAACCAATACTTCAAAGTTATAAATTACAGCATCCACAAATCTAACTCACCTACCAACAAAAGAGTTTCTCTAGAGACAGGGGACATTTACAAAAAGGAAGGCTATTGATTAGAAACACACTCTTGGATGATTATCTGTTCCATGATGAAGAGGGAGAAATGGTGTGTAGAACATAGAGTGTGAATGTAGGAAGCTTGTAGTCATGTCTAAGTTCTTTCCTTTATTAGTCATATGAATTTAAGAAAATCATTAAGTGCTATGAATCTCCAGGAAAAATATTTACTCCTTACATACACAATAGAAACCTATGAGAATCAAATGAAATAAGGAAGACACTACTATGTAAACTGTAAAATGCATGGAATTGTTAGTATCAATTTTTTTTTAAAAAGAGAGAGGTACAGTGAGAGAGAAAGAGAAAATCAATTTTATTTAGTTTTTCATGTGGCCTTTGTTGCTCCAACACTTTGTTGTGTACATGGTGCTGGGGTTTGAACCTGGGTCCTTGTGCATGCCAGGCAAGCACCAGAACTGCTGAGCCACCCGTCCAGCCCCAGTATCAATTTTTTTATAAGTCCTTTTATGAGCAAGAATAGACATAGTAGGAGAAGAATCCAAGAAAACTAGGGTTTCTAGCCTGCCAGAGTAACATTCACAGTCAAGATATGAGTACCAGGCTTAGAACACCTGTAACTATGAAAATCTGGAGTGTAAATTATATCAGACTCTGGTTCATAAAATAAATAATAACATCCAGAGATGATGAATGTGGAAGGAAAGAGTCTCACAAACATTGTTGGTCAAAGTATGAACTAGAACAAAGAAGATAATTTGGCAGTACTTATCGAAAGGTAGTGAGAACTGGAAACCAAGAGAATTTACCTAGTGTGTGCGTGAGGCCCTGTGTTCAATCCTTACAACCACAACAAACAAAAGGGGTGCTGTTGACTCTTCAATCCCTTTCTAGGAATTTAACCTACAGAAACCCTATATAAGTGGTTGAGGACAGACATACAAGAACAATCAAGGCAGCATCATATGTTACATTAAGAGGGAGGTAGTTAATACATTTGCACATTCTTGCTATGGCTATTACATTGTCATCAAAAGAGGTAAATGTGTGTGGTATATACTGAAATGTAATGGAGTCTCTAATGTGTGATTACAAGTTGCAATACAATATATAGTGTGATCATATTAAAAAAATAACCTAGATGCACATAGGTACCTAGAACATCCCTAAAGGTATACATGTCTAAGTTACAGCACTGGTTTCTACTACGGAGTGGGAGTTGAGTGTAAGGAAGGCACTCCGAGTTTTTACTTAGCATGTTTTGAATACTGAATATTTTATAGTGATCATGCAATAACTTTATGATTTTAAAATGCACATACCACATAAGTATGTGCAATTATAACCTGTCAATTAAAAATATATATTGATTATAAAATTGCGATTACAAATTGAAAAAGAAAAAGTTAAACCAATATTTAAACTAGGAAAAAGAAAATGTAATTAAACAGCTAACATGGAAGGTAGGAGGAAGGCCAAGGAACAGAAGTGTGAGCACAGAGCCAGGAAATTGCCCACCTGGGTTCTCCATGAGAATTTCACTGGATTGACTTTCCCTGTATCTTGACATCTGAGCTTTCTTTCCTTGTTAGCTCCTGGCACTGACAGTGTAGTTTCCATAGGTTCTGTCTCTGCTTCTACTTACAGTGCCTTCTCTTCTCTAGTGTCAGCATGCTGCCCAACTCTGCTCAATTCCATGCCTCAGAGTCTCTATAGCAGTGCATCTCTCTGACCTTTGCTTCAGCTTTCTTCCTCTACTTTTAAAGAACTTTGCATTCAGTTGGGCCCACCTAAATAATCTAGTCTTTCTGTTATAAGGCCTGTTGATTAGCAACTTCAATTCCATCTGCAACCTTAATTCTCCTTTGTAATCCATGCAAGGTACCATGTAACAAATTTGGGGGACTAATTTCACATAGTTTTAGGAAGAATCATTCTGCCTACCCTAAGGTTCTTTATGGTGTTTTAGATGTGAATCTTGTCTTGCTAGTTCTGGAAATTCACAAGGAGAGGGTCAGGGAGGCAGTGGTGAGTAAAGAGTTAACTAGCCATCCAAGAAGCATAATGATCTCTTGAAAACGTTGAGTGCATATAGATCAGTGGGCAAAAGCTGGGTGGCTGGGGTAGATGGCTCACATCTTTGAAGAAATGCTCATCAAGCCATGACCAGTGGAAACCAGGACATCAGTCACCTGGGAAACCAAGTAAACATAAACATACAGCCATCCATCACTGCCATCTGGAAGAAATTGGGTAGCAAGGGTCTTCCTGTTAGGCCTTGCTGCAATATTTATTTGTGTAGCTGGAGATCCCAGACCAGCTTTTCTGTCAGCGATGCTTCAGTGAGGAACACAGGCCTTAATCTCAGCCTGGAATTAAAACACACCACCTTTCTGTGTGCATGTGGATGTAAATATTACCAACAGACAGGTCACTTGAAAGATAGGTGCCCATGTTTCCAAGTCTAAACAATCTCTGTAGGTCAGGCGAGAAGGCCCTGTGCGCTTGTTGGCAACACTATCTTTAGAAAAAGTCTGAATTCCTAGTGAATGCTGCTTGTGTTCTGCTTGGCCCAGGAGCTCTGGTGTGGAGAGCACTACCCTACCAACTCTATCCTGGTCCATGACTTTAGGTAGAGATATGCAGGCAAAAGATGGCTTCAACTGGGTCCTCTGTATGAGGTGTTATTGCTAAGCTGCAAGGGCTCTCCTCCTGACGGTTCTCACTGTTGGTCAAGAAAGTGTTTTCAGGGGCTGGAGCCATGGCTTGGTGGTTACCTGGCATGCACGAGTACATGAGTTCGAATCCCAGCACTATGTACGCAAAGAAGTGTCTGAGTAATGAAGGTTACTTGAAAAAGTAAATAAAAATTGTTTCTCTCTCTCTCTCTCTCACTGTCCCTTTTTTCTTTAAAAAAAAAAACAATGCATCTTCAGCTGTTGTTTTAGCAGTGGTGGCAGATTTGTCTTGCTCCTTTCACATGTTCCTGCTCTGTCCTCCAAGTGATTCAAAGCATATTTATAAGGTGACTGGTTGAGGTTAACAGGGGGCAAGTTTGAGGCATGGATCAGAACAAAGTGAAGTGATCCATACAAGGAACAAACCTATGACCTTGACCTCCTAAGAACTGTATTCTTACAGACTCAGCTAATAGAGCCCCATGAAAGCTGACCCTTCATCCAGGTCCCTGTGCAACGTTGGCATGCTCGAGACTGGCTGCAGCAAGAAGACCATTCACACCAAGTTTGATTTGTTTGATTTTGTGGGATCATGCTGCTTCTTTTTTTAACCTTGAAGATATATTTGAGGACCTCTCATCTGGTGACAGTGAATCAGAACCAGTCTTGATCGCCAACATTCTTGATGATATTTGGGAGGTTATAGACTCTTCCATCCTCATGCATGGCTACAGTGTGAGCTTCCAAGAGGCAGGGTGTTTCTGAAACACTTTTAGTGAAACAACTATTAATTTTAATTAACTACCATGTTATAACTGATTCCAAATAATTTAAGTAGACACCTTCACATTATAAATGCTACGACTACATAAGACTGGCCCAAGTTTCAGCAATGTGCAGACTTTAGTAGAGAGCCTCTGCCTGACTCTTTCCATGGTTTTAGCAGCTGTCTTGGTTCTGGCTGAACACCCTTGAATTCTAAGAAAAGCCAGGCTTTGGAAAAATACAGTTTTCCTGTGCCATTTATAGGACGCTCCCTACTTTCCACTATTTTGCTCATTTTAGAGCTCCAAGGAACATGCCTGAACCTCTTAGCCCTTTCAATTCCAGAAAGCAATTGAATTGATATTCATTCTTTCCCTTCTGATTTTTGAAAGTAGTAGCATTTGATAACACTTCCCTATTTTATTTCTAGCTACTATGGCCTTGATTCACTTTCCAGTTTTCTACTAGAGAGACTTAATTTATGTAATTGTGCAACATTAAGTTTTTCAGTCTGGCTGACCTACAATGACTCTTTGGTTGGGACTCTGATGATGATTTTTCTCTTGAAGTACAAATTGTCTTTGGAAAAGGCAATTTGTTTCTCACCCAAGCCATGTCCAAACAGGCCTGGTCCCCAGATCATATCTGGCATGAAAAGAGGTTCAGTGTAACACACACTAGATGACTGTAGTGTAATTTTAGACTAGATGGTTCTGAAGACTGTGTCTCTTGCCTTGATCCTACCTTTTGTCCCCATCAGACCAACCTTGGGGGTGAACCCAGACATGCATCGAGAACATGTAGGGAAAACATGGAGAATTTCCCTCAAAGGTACATGTGATCCTACTAATCATCTGATTGATATGCTTTCAAGGCTCATACTCTGTAACATGAAGTGCAAACTTTTCAATGATATTACACAGTCCTGCATGTTAGTATTCTTTCACAGTTCCCCAGATTCCTCTTCTATCACCTTATGCCTCATATTCCAAACCCCAGCATCTCTGCAGTTTCCTGAAAACACTAAGTGAGTTCACAGATGTGATGTGTATACCCAAGGGGCCAGTTCTTCCACCCTTAACTCTGTGCATCTTGCCATCACCCCATACAGAATCTCACCTGAAACCCACAGACAGAACTGATCACTCTTTCCTCTGTGAATTCCACCACAATGCAGTGTTCTGGCAGGAAGCCTATAGCACCCTGCTACATGGCCAGACAAAAGGCACCTGAGGCAAGACTATGCATAATTATTGATATTCCGTTGTACCAAGATGCCAATGCATGAACAAGCATTTCACTTATTGATGGAAAAAGAAGGAACACTTATGAGGAAAGTAGAGTGATGCTCTGCTTTCAAGAAAAGATGTTGGTCGGTCAGCTTGTCTCCCTCTTCACTCTTTTTTCTTTTATCCAGGAAATACTTAGAAATTTAAGCATGATTGGTGTCCTGGAAGAAAAACTGAAGTTTTCAAGACCTAAGAGAAAAGCTAATAGTGTCACATTTCCTCTGGGCTTAATAAAAAGTTATCAAAGAAATTCTCAATTATCCTTTTAGCTTTCTCAGCTCAGTTCATCAGGGAAAGGGGAAAAAGGCAAGATTCAGGAAAAAAGTTTTTGTCTAAAATAAGTTTTCGTTTGAATTAAGCTTCTCCTGCACCCTGTATTATGAAAGTATGATGCAAATGCAGTAAGGTGGAGACTCAAGTGTTTCCCTTATTACAGCCAGGATGGGAGTTTCTGGATTATTACTTGATGCCCACAATTTCAAGTTGACTCAAGAAAACGTTATGGAATTTAAAATTATTGTGGTGATTTTTCTCAGGCTAATAGGATCTGGGGAAAATTTCTTTCACAATCTTGGTATTTTATAAAAGGATTATGCTTCACATGGAAAAACTTGATTATCTGAGGAACTTAGTGGTAGTAGTTAAAAAAAAGGATGGAAGTTCTACCTTCAGTAGTATCTGAGCATCACATATTAGTCTCCATAATATGAACCTACTGTATACACAGGACAAAATATACTTCAAGAAAAAAATAGAAAATATATTTTAAGAAAATGCTATCTAAATGTCAAATTACATTTTCATACTGTGTACATTTACAAATATTTAACAATAAATCCTATCATTATGTATGACTATTATGCATCAATAAAAATTGGAAAGAAGAAAAAAGGTTACACATTGCAAAGTAAAGCTTGAAATACCCTGAAAAATTACCGGAGAGTGATTAAAAGCTGTGCAGTGATATTACTGTTGGAAGGAGTCAACACATGGAAGAAGGAAATGGCACTGGTGAGTTTCTAGATTTTATAGATTTTAGCAGGTTCTAGTTTGCTCCATGAATAATGGCTAATCAGAGGATGGGAAACACAGCAAGTAAAAATTAAAGAAGAATCCCAAAAAAGATAGAGACCATGTGGAGAGCAACCTCACTGCCCACTTCTCTTACTGACACTTGAACACTCCTGTAGGACAGATGCCACAAATGAAGCTAAAAGAGAGCAACTGTGGTTTGAACTGTTGCCCTCAAGGAGGAGCCAGTAACAGGACAAAGAGGACAAATGACGAAAAAATCAATACATTAGACAACTTTGAAGAAAGTGTTATATTCCTTGAAAGATAAAAATTGCCAAAGTTTACTCAAAATAAGCTATACAGTCTTATATTTACTTTAAAAGTTGAATGTATCTCATGAATATATATATAAAAGTCTATAAAATATTAGCAAATCAAATCCAGATATATATTAAATCATAATAAATCAGGACCAAATGGAGTTTATCCTTGAAATATAATATTTAACATTATTTTTGACATTTGAAGATTGATCAATATGGTTTATCAATACCAGCAGACCAAAGGAGTGAAACCATAAAATCATCTCATTAGATGCAGAAAGATTATTTTGCTAAAATTCAATATCATTCATGATAGAAAATCTAAGCACACTAGAAATTAAAGGTTGAGGCTTTCACAATATGATAAAGGGCATCTATGAAAAAACTACAGCTGATACCAGACTTAAAGGTGAAACACTGGATACTTGCGCCTCTAATGTTAGGAATAAGATAAGTATATCAACTCTCATTGCTCCAATTCAACATCATACTAAAAGTCTTCATTAATGTAATAAGGCAAGAAAAAGAAATAAAGGCCATATAGATTGGAAATGTATAAACAAAATGATTTGTATTCTGAAATGACATGATTGCCTATGTACAATCTGCATAGAAATGTGTAATACTTAGAGATAAAGTTAATAAAATAAGTGCAAGATTTGTGTACTGAAAACTTCAAAGTATTATGGGAGAAATGAAATGTTTAAAATAGAAATATATATTGTATTCATGAATTGGAAGACTCAATATTGTTTAGATGTCTGTTTTCTCCAAATTGATCTATAGATTCAGTGTGATTCCAATAAAATTCCCAGCAGGCTTTTTATAGAGCTCCTTTGGGTAGAACTGATTCTTATGAAATGGAGTTCTCTGCTATTAGAGAAAATAATATCATGGCATTTGCAGCCAAATGGGTGGAAATGGAAAAAATTATCCTGAGTGACATATCCCAAACTCAGAGACTTAAGGGCTGAATGTTTTCTCTCATATGTGGAAGCTAGTGTGAAACCTAAGACTGGATGATAGTCAACTGTCTTTAAGTAATAAACTCACTATAGTTGAAACTCCACATAAGCTGGGGGAACCATACCTATGAAGATGGGGGGAGAAAGGAGGGAGGGATAAAAGGAGTTATCAACACAACAGGAAATACTCAACTCCCATTAGAAGCCTAGCTATACACAGGCAGGCAGAGAAACTCAGAAATGTCAACAATGAACACATATATGTTCATTTCACACTATAGCATAGTGGGATTACAGAGGAGACACGAGTTTGGGAAATTGATGAAGCAGGGTAGATCTAGGTCTGGGATCGGCCTTAACTTACTATCTCACTATGTCAATATTCATGTATGCATGAATATGTAACAACAATTCCCTGAAATATGTAAAACTATGTTGAACTAATAAAAAAGAGAAATAAATGAATATACAACTATTTAAGAGATAAGCTAAGAAAAAAAATCATGCACATTCATACACATTTGTGGGGAGCAATGTGACATTTCAGTACACATATACAAAGTATAATAATCAGACCAGAGCAAGAAGGAAGAGGAAACTCCTGACATGCTGGTGGCAAAATAGTTTTTCTAGAGTGAGGAACACCAGCTCCAAACTTCACGGATGGGTCTTCTCCTCACTGGCCACTTGTCTCCATTGAACTTGATTCTGTTTTGAGACAGGGTCTCACTAAATTACCGAGGACCTTCCTAGTTTCTGAGGATGGCCTTGAACCTGAGATCCTCCTGCCTCAGCCTCCCTAGCTGGTGGGATTACAGATGTGGGCCACTGTGCCTGGCAAATTTACTCTTCTTTAATCTTTGTAATCTTGGGGTATGTTCTCAGAACACTAAAAACAGAATCTTTAAATATCCTCTTTAAAAATTATTGTAGGAAATTTCAAAGAGACATAAAATTAGAGAATAATGAACTTTCATGTACCCTCAATAGCCACTGCTATTCTATAAATTTTGTACAACTTTTTTTTTAAATGGGGAAGTTATATTTAATGACTGGAAAAGATCCAACTGGTTTATGGAAAAAGACCTTTTATAAAGTATCATTGGTCAATGCTCCAGTATCCCAACCATGGTAAAATGCAGATTAAGGTGGTGGAACAACAGATTAAACACACAAGAGAAATGTGCCAACAAAATGTTGCTGTGTACCTAGTGTCCGTGACTTGTTTCGGTGCCTTGTGTTATTTTGTTTGAAAATTAAGGGGAGGGAAAAGGATGTTATCATGGAATGAAATTGATCAAATTATGCAATATATTTATATGGAACAATAAATCCCAATACCATGTATAATTATGATATGCCAATAAAATAAATAAATAAATAAAAATAAAAAAGAATGTCATAATTTCACAAGTATATTAAAAAAGAGGGGCTGCAGTGGTGGCTCAGCATTTAGGGCACTTGCCTGTCATGTGCAAGGACACGGGTTCAAACCCCAGCACTACGTACACAAGCAAGTGCAGAGCAATGAAAGCCATATGAAAAACTAAAGAAAATTGATTCTCTCTCTCTCTCTCTCTCTCTCTTTCTCTCTCTCACTTACTCTCTCTTTAAAAAAAAGAAAAAGAAAAATAGATTTAAAGTAACTCTTAAAAAAAGAAACAAAGTTGGGGAACTCATATTGCATTTTTGCAAGATTTAATTGGGAAACATTAATAAAGGTGGTGTAGTGTAAGAGAACTGAAAGATATAATAATCAGTGGAGAACCCTGAAATATGTGTGGACAATGGTGACAGGATAGTTTTTTCAACAGGTGGTACTGGAAGAGTTGAGCATTCATACACAACAAAATGTATCTTGATCCATACATTAAATACTATAAAAATTACCTGGAAAGGAATCACAGTCCCAGATCTTAAACCTAAAAATTTAAAAATTCTACAAGAAAACGAGAGAATCTTTGTGACCCTGGGTTAGGTATGATTTATCAGGTAGGATACAAAAAACACAACCTATAAATTAAAAAATAGACAAAAAAGGACTTCATTAAAACTGAAAACATCTTATACTTGAATGACTTCTAAGAAAATATACATATAAGACACAGACTGGGAGAAAAAAATTTCAAAACACATATCTGGAAAAAGATGGGTATCTAAAATACATGAAGAACCCTTGCAACTCAATAATAAGAAAATTTTACAACCGAATTTAAACACTGGGGAAAACATTTGAACAAATACTTCATCAAAGACAATGAATGTTTTCTCTCATATGTGGAAGTTAGTGTAAAACCTGGATGGCAAAAAAAAAAAACGTGAAAAGGTGCTCAGTAATATTAGCTGGTGAAATTCATATTAAAACAAGATACTGCCTATTAGAGAAGCTGCTGACAAGAATGAAGAACAATTGGATTTGAGTATCACATGCTGTATACAAGTGTTGAATCATTTTTCTGGACCCCATAAATACACACAAATATTGTTTTGTTTATTTTGAAAAGAAAAGGAAAAAAGAAGAATGAAAAGCAAATAGAACTCTCATACCTTGCTGATGGGAATGTAAATAGCACAGTAACTTTGGAAAACATTTTTGAAGTTTCTTATAAAATTAAGTATTCACAAAGCATATCCCACTCTTGGATATTTACACAAGAAATGAAAATACATGTTTACTCAAACACACATGCACACACAGATGTTCATAGTAGCTTTACCCATGATTACCACAAATTTGAAAATTTTCAAATATCCATCAGTTAGTGAATGAATAAACAAAACGTGGTTATACATCCATACAGTGCAAGAATCCTTGGCAATGGAATAGAATGAGCAACAGATACATGCAACATCATTAGGTAACCTCAAATGCATCATGACAAGTGGGAAAAGCTCAAAGGCTACATACTGCATAGCTAGAGCTATATGACATTCTGAAAAAGGCAAACTTATAGGAACGGACAACAGATTAGTGGTGGTTTGAGAGCTGATAGTTTAGGGAGACATGTGATGAGAAAAGGGCATGAGGAAACTTTGGACAGAGGGAAATGTTTGATACCTTGATTGTGGTAATGGCTACAAGACTGCATATGTGTGTCAAAATTCAATGAACCTATAAAGGATGAAGCTCATCTGCTGTATGCAAATTACATGTCAATATATTTCTTTTTCTTTTCTTTCTTTTTTTTTTTTTTGTTTGAGGTGCTGAGGAATAAACCTGACTTACTTAAAAGATAGGACGTTTCTTTGAGGCAAAGCAAAGCAGTTTTTCTCATTAGACTGAAGAAGACACAGACCTAACCTCAGTCTTCCTATTTGACCTCACCCTTGACAGAAAACAGAAATGGTGAAATTGATTATTTGCTGAATGGAAAAGAAAACGTGAGGTTATTTTAAGTGTAGAAAATTAAGTGTAAGTTTCAAATAATGAGGTTGCATAGTGATAGCTGGATTATGGGTTACGACAAGGGAAATGAACAGAGGATACTTGAGAAGAGCATGAAAACTTTCTTTTTGAGTACCAAGAACAGTTCACTTCCCAGATGAGGTTACCATGGATCATAACTTAAGAATTAGAATGCACAGAACCAATCATTTAAATTTTATATTTGATTTTTAAATCAACATCTCTTTGCTATTTTTCCTTTTGGCTAAAAAGCCTGGATCTAGATTTTACAAAAAGCATACTTTTAAAGTAATGTATGCAATTCACTTGTAATTGAATTTTATTGTTAGTTTCAGAGGAGTCTTGTGATTAGTAAAACAAAATTAAAAGATTTAGGCAATTTTTGGGATATATAATTTATGACAAGAGAAAATTAAAACCTATTTTAATATATGGATTACAATATTTGGAAAAATTTGAAATCTTTAAATAGATAAAATTTATAACAAAATATTTTTATTTTTTTTAAATCATATGAAGTTGAAGTCAAATTGGTAACATAATTAAATACAAATAAATTACATAAGAAAAAATTTAAATATATAATATATAAATATTATATAGAATGATTTAAACATAAGTTTTGGAATTAAAATTTGGACACTTCCTGAAATTTTCTCTAATTTTCTACCCAGTTTCATATATACACAAAATATTTAATTTAAAAAAGTATTTAATGTGAGATTTTATGATTTTGTGCTAATAAATTTGAGATTTTAGATAAGATGGTCAAATTCTTTGAATAACACATGTTGCTAAATCAAGACAAGAAAAAACAGAAAATCTGTACAGTCTGGCATCTAATAAAAAGTATAATCCATGATTTGAAACTACATTGTACTACACTCTGGAATGACTTATGCTAAATAAAACTTCCTGTGGAAAAGAATTATAAATTCTGTAGAGTGGGAAAAACTCTATTTGAAGGGACTAGAACAAAAGCAGGCAAAAACTAGAAAGAATCAATTCTTTCAAGATAGCAATTATTATGGATTAGATTTGCTTTTATGGGCCTTCCGCCTGAGCACACTCTGAAAACTATATGATATAAGGTGAAAAGAATTCAAAAGAAATCATTAGTCTTATCAATTTGAGAATTTGAGGAACCCTTAAATGGAGACCAGGGTTACCAGAGTTGATAGTGGAAAAATCTCTAGTGTGCCATCCAAGTATACAATAAAAGATTATACACAAAAAGAAACAGGAAGGAGATAGAGAGGGAAAGAGAAGGGACAGGAGAAGGGAGGAACTGTTAAATGAAATTGACCATATTATGCTGTAAATATGTGAATAGATCACAATGAAATTCAACTTTGTGTATAACTATAAAGCATCAATTTAAAAAAAACAAGTAAATAGAAGGAAGACCAGTAGAGAAGAAGAAGGGAAACATGGTAAGGTAGGAGGAGAGGGAAAGTAGAAGTACCAAGGACTGAAATGGAACAAAATATATTCCATGCATGAATGATACATCAAAACGAACCCCAAAGTTATGGATAACTGTAATGCATTAATAAAATCATTAAAAAACAGGAAAAGTGATTGAGAAAAATAGTAACTAATGGAAACTTATTGAAAATGATCCAGATGTTGGGGTTAATAAAAATTTTAAGGCAACTATACAAATATTTTCAAGGACTTAATGGAAAAACTGATTATAATTAAGGAAAAGAGTGAAATATTAGTAGAGTAATGGAAACTATTAAAAAGTGCCAAATGGAAATGCTAACACCAAGAAGAAAAGTATCAGAAATAAATATAACTGACTAGAATTAAAAGTGTATTTGAAAAAGTACATGTGCACTTATAAACTTAAAAGATCAATAGAAATGATCTAATATAAAGAGCAGGGATAAAAGATTGGGAAAAGGTATATATGTAAAGTTTCATTGACATGTAGGACAATACCAAGCAATCTAACATAAGGGTAATTGGAGTTTCAGGAGGAAAAGAGATAAGATGAAGACTATATATTTTTTTAATTAAACAGAAATTTTCTTTGATTTTGTGAACAAACTAAAATTTCTAAGAAGTTAGGTAAATGTCAAGCAGAATATATATAATGAAAACCACACTAGGCATACCATAGCTAAAACTACTGAAAAACAAACAGATAAAATCCAGAAGAAATAAGAAAAGCAAAGCATTGTATATGAGAACAATAATTCAAATGAGAGCTGGCATCTTACCAGAAAAAGTGGAGGAAAATAATAATAGTACAATATCTTAAAAATACTGAAAAGAAAAAAAGAACCTAAAACATGAAATCTATATCCAATAAAACTATTTTTTCAAAAAGGTCAAAATTTAAATTTCCCAGATAAACAAAAGTTGAGATAATTCATCCCCAGCTTAGTTCCAACATCAATTCTTTGACATCAATTGGATATCCTATAATAAAATTCTGAAACTAACTATCTGGAGTTAGCACAGATCCCACAAGTTAAGGACAGAGTCTCAGGTATGAATCACAATTTTGACCATCAGGCCAAAAATTCAAGAGTTCCCACAACTCAGGTTTAATAATTCACTAGAATGACTTCTAGAACTTGGGAAAATGCTATATTTAAAATTATTGTTTTATTATTAAGGATTCAAATGAATGGCCAGGAAAGTAAATACATATGGCAAGGTCTGAGATAGTTCTGAGAGCAAGAACATATCCCCTTAGAACCAGAGCACACTACCCTCTCAATCAGGAATTTTCACTGAGCCTCAGTGTCCAGAAATATTATTAGTGTTATTTTACAGAGGCAGATTGATCAAATCATTGGCTACTAATTGAACTTAGTCTCCAACTTCCCTCCACTTTTCAGAGATTTGGCCAACCCCAAATTCCTCTAATCACATTTATTCTTTCTCGTGACAAATAACCATCCAGTATCTACCCAAGACGCTGCCACAAACTGCTCCATTAACATAACAAACACATTCCTATCAACCAAGAAACTCCATATATACATGCACGTATACATATATAACATATATGTACATATCTCATTATATGTCATTATCTTATTGTATATATATGTATGTATATATTGGAATTATATATTATATATGTATATATGCATATTATTATAATATATATTATATACATAAAATGAGATATTTGGGGCTGGCAATCTATTGTAAACATGAAATTCATTTGTTTCATAAATTATTTTATACACATCTACTAAAGAAAATTTTATGCAATTTTTTAAAAATTGTGCATGAAATAAAAGTTTCATGGTGTGGAGTTGTTTCTACTTGTGGCATATCATTAATACCAAAAAGTTTTGTATTTTGTATTTTCAGATGGACAGAATGAAGACTATCAAAAATGGCAAATAGAAACATATTTTCTTGATTTCTTTAAAAGACATATGACTAACACAATACCATAAAATGGCATTGTGTGGCTTATAATTAAATGCATACATATATATGCATGCAAATGACACAAAAGGTGTCTATAAATGGAAATGCAGTTCTGCAAAGTTCTTACAACTTAACTTCAAAAATATTGTGATTTGGAGGATCATCATGGTGACCCATGGCAGAGCTGAGTAAAGAGTCTTACCATGAATGCAGGAGGCCAATGATGTGAGAGTTGCCTTACTGTGAGGTGTGTGGACGGCATGATTTCTCCTCAAATCCATTACTGTCCAGGGAAGGAAGATTGGTGACACGGAACTGTGGAAAGCTGAAAGTGCAGGAAGTCCCAATTGATAATTTTCCAATGCCAGCTCTCCAGCCTGTGGTGGGCTGGGAATCTGCCCCAGAGAGGAGGAAGTTGTGTACACTTAAATAAACTCACACAAGTGGTGAGTGCTCAGCAGAGCCTGGGCACAGGACACTGGTGCCCCAGGGCTGAGGAAGCAGCAGGAATCGAGGGACAGCTTTAATACACACAGACTGTAGTCCCCTGAATCTGATCATGCAAAGAAGTGGGCAGCTATGCCATTTTGAAACCTCCTGGAGGGTGGTACAGGAAACCATTTCACGAACAAGGAACCCAGAAACAACAGATACAGACCAGAATAGGGAGCACAGTCTGGAGGAGGGGCTTCAGATCCCCAGTGTTTTGACTGTCTGTGCTGGAGGCTATGTGGACCTGGCAGATACTCTCTACTGGTCCAACAACTTGCATTTAGAGGCTTCCTGCCCACCCTACTCCATGACCGATCTGTGGGTGGAGTCAGTGTCCTGAATTCTGCTCAATAGGACCTAACACCCTGTGGGGGGGGGGTGGTTTAGGTCTTCAGGTCCAACAGATACTTCCTGAAACCCTCAGGTCGGGTAGCAGAGGCTAGCGTCAGCCTCAGGTACCTGCTTTCCTCTTTCAGACCCTGAATTCTGTAAACAGAAGCAGTCCCATAGGTCCAGGTGCTCCAAGTGGGACTGGGCTTCCATGCCCCCTGGTGGTTGCAGTTGAGACCTCCCCAGACACTGGTCTAGCTGGGCTGGTGACTCCTTCATGCTTGCCTTCCCTTGCTGGGGTTGTGACTGCCCCACACATCATCTCTTGGGGCAAGTGGGGACCTCAAGACACCCAAGGATGGGGAAATAACAGTCCCAGGTGTGTTCAGTTCAGGCTGGCCACTCTCCTTGAAACAGTCTCTTACAGCTGCACCAGGATCCACAAGACACTTAGCTGCTCCTGGATCCCCAGCTGAAATGGGATAAGAGTTTGGGCAGGCTGACACTAAACTGCCCAAGAATGGTACTCAAGCGGCCCTGAAGTCTGTTCTTACAGGAAGCAGGGAAAGTGCATGTTTGCAATCCCTCTACAGGAGAAAATTACTGGGAAGCCTCCTGGGAATCTCACTGTCAGCTGAGATCACCAAAATTCATTCCCTCCAACAAACTCAACTAGGAAGTGACACCATCTAGAACTCAGCTGTGAACACATACTCCCATGGTACATTTTGACCATAGTGGTAATAATTCAGAACGTTCCCAACTCCCCCCTTTTTTTCCTCTGTTGTTGTTCTTGGAATTGGTGTTCCTTAGTGTATGTATTTATTGTTTGTTTGTGTGTGTGGTTGATTGATTCTTATTGTAGCTGTGATTTGTTATATTTGTCTATTGTGTCCATATTGCTGGGGTTCGACCTGTGGTGCTCTGCAATATTGCAAACCAGTCCTCAGTCTCTTTGGGCTGAAAAGACCCCCAGTCTTTTCTACTCTCTTCTTCCCCTTCAATTCCTAAACTGTATTCTGATCTCTCTCATCCTCCCTCAAAGTCATTACCCCACTCTCACTCCATTTCTGTCTTTTCCTTATTTCTAGCAGAATAGCTTACATCATCTCTACTACCTTGTAGCTCTATATCCTAATTCACAAGTTCCATACTACCTTCCTACCTCTTTCCCTTTGCTTTCTAGACTTTTTTTTTTCATCACCTACAGAGGTCATGGTAAACTGAAGTGAATGGCATGCTTGATAATGGGTGTTTGCTATAGAGTGAAAGCTATCAAGAAAGAAAACTGCTAATCCAATTGCTCCTACAGATGCTAATCAACACTGTAACAGCTACAGTTGTCTGGTGTATGCAGTAGCTGCACTTATTGACTTCTATCCCCTGTCCCCTGAGTCATGGGAAAACCTAAAGGTCCACAATACTTCACAGACTGGGGTACCAGGCATTGACCTGTGCTACCCAAATTATACCCCAACCCAACTAAACAAAGAGATAAAAAGCTCCAATACCATCAACAAACCTCCCAAGAGAATTATTCTGTGTCAAACCTCAAGCCACACTCCCCGTAACTGAAAATGAGGAAAAAAGGAAACAATCCTTCACTTCAACCCCACAGCTCCCTATCCAAGATGTCCATAGTTGGGATCCAAGATGAAACCTAGAAAAATGTATCAACCGTATGATTAGTAATTCAATCAAGCAATTGAAAGAACATTTAAGGAAAGATATAAGAGAGCACATATATAAACAGGAGATGAGAGATCACATATATAAACAGTAAGACATTCTGAAAAGAGATGTAGCAGAGCTCTTGGAATTGAAGAATACTGTTAACTGAATCAAAAGTTCATTGGAAGATACTAATACCAGAGTAATCAGTAGAAAATAGAATCTCATCTCTAGAAGAAGGAACATCAGATAATGAAGACAGACTGAGCAATATTGGGTTCAAGGAGGACAGACAAGAAAAGAAACTTATTGTGCATGATCAGAACTTCCAAGTAGTATTTGGCAAGATGAGAAGAAAATAACATGTGAGTGATTGGTATTGAAGAAAACATTGAACAACAAACAAGGGGGATTAGGAACCTTCTAAGTGAAAACGCCAAGGAGAATTTTCCCCATATCAGAATTGATCCAGAAAATCAAATTCCAGACACCTGTAGGACATTAAACAGACCTAACCAAATAAGAAATTCACTGAGACACATCATTTATAAAATGAATAACAGAGAAATCAAGGAAAGGATCCTCAAATCAGCAAGAGAAAAAGAGCAAAGCACATTCATAGGCACACCAATTAGGATCAGTATGGATTTCTCAGATCAGATAATAAAGACCAGGAGAGCATGGAACAACATTTTTCAAATTTTGAAAGAAAACAGTTTTCAGCCAAAGATTATATACCCTGCAAAACTCATATTTAAATATGATGGGGAAATTAAATACTTCAATGATAAATTCAAGCTAGCAAGGTACATGAACACAAAGCCTGTGCTACAGAAAATGCTCAAGGACATACTTCATTCAGAGGAACACACAAACAACTTCCAAAACACTTAAACAGAAGAAAGTCAATAATCACAAACACACTAAAAGATAACCAAGATGGAGCAAAACACAGCAATAGTCACAACATCAGGGACCCAGATTCCCACATCTATTCTAACTCTGAATGTGAATGGACTCAATGCCCCAATCAAAAGACACAGATTGGCTTACTGAATCAAAAAACAAAATCCAACAATATGCTGCCTACAGGAGACACATTGCACAATCAAAAATAGACACAGACTGAAGGTGAAAGGTTGGCAAAATGTCTACCAGGCTTGTAGCCCAAAACAGCAAGCTGGCATTGTGATCCTTATATCCGTTAAAATAATTTTAACCAAAAACTAGTCAAAAAGGGCAAAAAAGGTCACTATATCATAATAAAAGGAACAATTCATCAAGAAGAAATAACAACAGTTAACATTTATGCCCCCAATTGCAATCCTCCCAAATATATGGAAAAAATACTCAGGGACATTACACCCCTCATGTATCTCAACACAATAATACTGGGGGACTTAAATACTCCATAATCAACAATAGACAGATCATCAAAGCAAAACTTCAACAAAGATAATCTCTAACTTAAACAACTCTATAAATCAACTGGACTTAATTGGTATTTACAGAATATTCCATCCCAAATCAGCTGAGTTTACCTTTTACTCAGGAGCGCATGAATCCTATTCCAAAATAGGCCACAACCTAGTCCACAAAGCTAACCTTAACAAATATAAAAAAAACTGATATAGTTCCATGTATCCTGTCAGACCACAATCGTATGATCTTAGCAATTAATATCAAGAAAAACAACGGAAAATGCTCAAATACTTGGAAATTGAATAATACCTTCTTAAATGAAAAATTGATGAAAGAGGTAATGAGAACAGAAATTAAGAAATTCTTGGAAATGAATGAGAGTAATGAAACAATATATTGAAATCTCTGGGAAAGCATTCTTTAGAGGTAAATTTATAGCACTGAGTCCCTTCGTAAAAAATTAGGAATGAGCCCAAATAAACAGACTTATGCTCCAACTCAAATCCCCACAAAAGAAGAACAATCCAATCCCAAATCTAATGGAAGACAGGAAATAACAAAGATCAGAATTAAAAACAATGAAATTGGGAACAAACAAATACAAATTATCAACAAAACAAAGAGTTGGTTGTTTGAAAAAAATAAAAAAGATCAACAGACTCATTGCCAACCTCACCAAAAGGAAGAATGAAGTGAGGCAAATAAATAAAATGAAAGACAAAAATGGAGATATCATTACTGACTACCAAAATCCAGAAGATTATCAGAATTTATTTTGAAAAATTATACTCTACCAACTTTGATAATCTGGAAAAAATGGATAAATATCTTGCAATGTAGAACATTGCCAAATTAACACGGGGACAACATTGCAATTTTAAAACAACCAATTTCAGGTAGCAAAATCAAAACAGTAATCAAAGGCCTTTCAAAAAGAAAATTCCAGGACCTGATGGATTCACAACAGAATTCTACCAGACCTTTACAGAAGAATTAACACCAATCCTCTACAAGCTTTTTCACAAAATTGAAAGGGTTGGAACCCTCCCAAACACTTTTTATGAAGCAAATATTACACTGATACCAAGACCCAACAAAGGCACATCAAGAAAAGAAAGCTACAGTCCAATTTCCCTGATGAACATAGACACAAAAATCCTTAATAAAATGCTAGCTATCTGGATCCAAAAATACATCAAAAAGATAATACATCATGATCAAGTGGGCTTCATTCCAGGAAAACAGGGTTGGTCCAACATATGCAAATCAAAAAATGTAATTCACCACTTAAACATAATTAAAAATAACAACCATATAATCATCTCAATTGATGCAGAAAAGGCCTTTGATAAAATTCAGCACCCATTTATGCTCAAAACTCTGGAGAAGCTAGGGATCAAAGAAAGATTCTTTAATTTTGTAAGAGTCATTTATGACAGACCAATAGCCAACATTCTGCTTAACGAAGAAAGGCTGAAAGCATTTCCACTGAATTCAGGAGCAAGACAAGGATGTCCACTTTCACCACTCTTATTCAATATAGTCCTTGAAACCCTAGCCAGAGCTGTCAGACAAGAGAAGGAAATCAAAGGAATTTGAACAGGAAAAGAGGAAGTCAAGATGTCTCTGTTTGCTGATGACACAATCCTATACTTAGAAGACCCAATGAGCTCGACCAAAAGACTCCTAGAGCTAATAAACGATTTCAACAAAGTGGCTGATTATAAGATCAACACTCATATATCATTAGCTTTCTTATACTCCAGCAACAATTCCCCTGAAGAAGAAATCAGGAAGTCTGTCGCATTCACAATTGCCTCAAAAAGAAAAATATCCTTGGGCATCAATCTAACAAAGGATATTAAGGACCTCTACAATGAAAACTGTTGAACATTAAAAAAGAAATTGCAGAAGATCTGAATAGACAGAAAAACATTCCATGTTCTTGGTTATGCAGAATCAATATAATCAAAATGGCCATTCTACTGAAAGCCCTATAAGTTTCAATGCAATCTCCATCAAGACACCAATGGTATTCTTCACTGATATAGAAAAAGCAATTCTCAAATTTATATGGAGTAACAGAAGACCCAGAATAGCCAAAACATTACTAAGCAAGAAAGAGGAAGGAGGAGGTGTTACAATTCCTGACCTGAAATTGTACTATGGGGATATAGAAACAAAAAAAGCATGGTATCGGTATCAAAACAGAAATGAAGGCCAATGGAACAAAATAGAAGATACCAAGACAAACCTCAAATTTTTAACTATCTGATATTTGAAAAAGGGGGCAAAAGCATAGTGTGGAAGAAGGACAGCCTGTTCAACAAATGGTGCTAGACAAACTGGACAGCCATTTGCAGACAACTGAAATTGGATCCTTATCTCTCCACCCTGCACAAGAATCAAATCAAAATGATTCAAGGATCTGGAAACTAAGCCAGCAACTATACAATTGCTTGAAGAAAAAGTAAGATCAACACTATACCACCTAGGTGTTGAGACCACCTTCCTTAACAAGACTCCCATAGTGTAAGAATTAAAGCCAAGAATAAATAAATGGGATGCCATTAAACTAAACACCTTCTGCACAGCTAAAGAATTAGTCAAGAGTGTCAAGAGAACCTACAGAATGGGAGAAAATATTTGCCTGCTACACCTCAGACAGAGGGCTAATAACCAGAATATACAAAGAACTCAAAAAACTGAACATCAAAACCACAAATGATCCAATCAATGTAAGGGCTAGGGAATGAAATAGAAATTTCTCAATGGAGGAATTCCACAAAGCCCATAGATATATGAGAAAATGCTCTACAGCCCTAGCAATCAGAGAAATGCAAATCAAACCTTCACTGAGATTCCACCTCACTCCAATCAGAGTGGCAAAATTGAAGAACACAAACAATGACAGATGCTGGAGAGGTTGTGGGACGAGAGGAAGATTGTCACACTGTTGGTGGGACTGCAGGCTTGTACAGACATTCTGGAAAGCTATGTGGAGATTCCTCAAAAAACTAGGCCTGAAGGGATCAGGGGACAGGAGCAGGGAGGTAGAGGGATGTGTGTGGGGGATATTGAACAAATTGTATCACTGAATTGTGTGCATTTAGGGATATATGATAACTAATCCCAATGTTATGTAAAACTATAATGCACTAATAAAAATAATTTTTAAAAAATCTAGGCCTGGAACCACCTTATGACCCAGCTATCTCCTGGGTATTTTCCCAAAATTGCTGAAATCGGCATAAAACAGAGATACAGCTCCATCAATGTTTATTGCAGCTCAATTTACTATAGCTAAGCTATGGAACCAACCCAGATGCCCCTCACTGGACGAGTGGATTCAGAAAGTATGGAATATATATACAATGGAATTCTACTCTACAATCAGAATAATATCACTGCATTTGCAACCAAATGGATGGGGATGGAAAAAATTATGGTGAGTGAAATATCCCAAACTCAGAGATTCAAGGGACGAATATTTTCTTTAGAATACGACCAGAAACAGATTGAAAGTTGGCTAAACAAATAATAACCTCAACTTGGGTGAATGATGATATGAGCAGGGGAACCATGCCTATGATGCTGGGAGATGAAGGAAGTGGGCAGGGAGAGAGTGGGAATAGGAGGATATCAAGGCAACTGGACAATGGGAGTAAGAGGATTATCAACCCAGTGGGGAACCTTGGACTTCCATGTGAAGCCCAACTAACAAGGGGGTAAAGGAGGGGGAAACATGGGTCTCGGGGGAACCCAAAGAGGAGAGATTATGGACTGGCATCACCCTCAGCTTGTTCTGTCATTATGCATGTGTTCACAATTGTGTGGCAATGATTCCCTCCTAAATGTAAGACTATGTTGAACAGATAAAAAAATAAAGTAACAATATAATATGCATTTGATCCAAATCCAAAGTCACTCCCACATTGCTCAAACCCCAGTTTCTTGCTTCTTCTGTATTCCCCCCATAATAGCTATAAATTCTTATGCGGGCACACACACACACACACACACACACACACACACATACACAGACACGTACACACATGATTGTGAATTTTCCAGAATTAAATGATCACAAAAACATTATTTGTCTTTTGTGGACAGGATAAAGTGAATGTTACATTGTTGATTGATTCTGTAGATCCCTCCATTTCCTCCCTCCCTTTTTTCTCCTTCCCATCTTTCCTCTCCCCCCTACATGTCTATGGGTCTTCCAAATTATGTGTTGCTATGCCTTTGCTGGGTCTAATACATGAATTTCAAAACCTTTCACCCAAGCCTGGGTTGTGCTCTAGCCACCACGAATGAGGGAAAACATTTGACCCTTCAGTCTCTGGGTTTGGCTAACTTTGCTCAGCTTGATTTCTTCCATTGCCATCCATTTACCTTCAAAGGCTGCAATATCATTGTTTCTAATTGCTGAGTAGAACTCCATTGTGTGTGTATATATATACACACACACACACACACACACACATACACACACACACACACACAATGGTATTTTAGAGCCATTCATCTAGGGAAGAGCATCTGGGTTGATTTCATAATTTAGCTATTGTAAATTGATCTGCTATAAACATAATTTTTTCTGTGTCACTGTAATATGCAGATTCTAAGTTCTCTGGGAAAATATGCAGCTGGGTCATGTGGTGGACCCAACCCTATTTTTGAGGAGTCTCCACACTGCTTTCCAGAGAGACTCTACCAGTCTGTAGTTCCACCAAGTGTGTGTTGGTGTTCCTGTCTCCCCACAATAACTCAAGCATCTGTTTTTGTTTATATTCTTCATCTTGGCAATCTGACTGGAGTGAGGTGAGATCTTAATGGAGTTTTGATTTGCATTTCTCTGGTTACTAGTGATTTAGAACAATTTTTCATGTATTCATTGATTTGTTTGATTTTTGTTTGTTGATAAGTTTCCATTTAGCTCTCTGGCCCATTTGTTGATTGAATTATTTGTGTTTTTGGTTAAGTTTTTTGAATTCTTTGTAAATTTTGGATATCAGTCCCCTGTCAGAGGAATCACAGGCCATGATTATCTCCCATTGTATAGGTGATCTCTTGACAATTTTGACCAATTCCTTACCTTTGCAGAATTTTTTTAATTTAATGGCATCTCATTCACTGACTTATAACTTTAATTCTTTCACTTTGAGAGTCTTTTTGTGAAAATCATTGCCTAATGACTGAGGTGTTGGTCCTAATTTTTCTTCTAGAAGTTGTATGGTGGCTGGTTTAATTTCTACCATCTTGACACATTTTGATTTGATTTTGTGCAAGGTGAAAGATAAGGATTTAATTTTAACTTCCTGCAAATGCCTGTCCAGTTTGTCCAGAACCATTTATTGAATAGGTTTTCAATCCTTCATGTTATATTTGTCAATGATCAGATGTTTAAGATCTGTAGGTTTGCTTCAGACTTCTATTCTATTCCTTTGGTCATCATTCCTATTTTGATACCAGTGTCATGGTGTTTTTGTTACTACAGCTGTATAGTATAATTTCACAACAAGTATTGCAAGTATTGCAATACCTCCTGCATGATCTTTCTTGCTTAGTAATGTTTGGATATTCTGGGTTTTTTGTTATTCCAAATAAATTTGAGAATTGCTTTTTTATATCTGTAAAGAATGATATTGGTATCTTGATGGGGATTGCACTGAATCTGTATATTGCTTTTGACAGAATGACCATTTTAATTACATTAATTCTGCATAACCAAGAGCATGGAACATCTTTCCATCTTCTCAGGTCTTCTTTGATTTCTTTCTTCAATGTTTAAAAATTTGAATAGTAGAGGTCTTTATTTTCCTTGTTAGATTATTTCCAAAGTGTTTTATTCTTTTTGAGGATATTGTGAATGGAATGGTTTTCCTGATTTTTTTTTCTGTTCTATTATTGTTAGCATATAGGAAAGCAATTGATTTATGGCGCTGATCTTATACCCTGCCACTTTGCTAAATCTGTTTATAAGCTCAAGTGGAGTTTTTTTATTTTCCAGATATAAAATCATGTCATCAGCAAAAAGATGAGTCAAAAATGCTCTATTCTCATAGAATTTCCTTCTCTTGCCTGATTGCTCTGGCTAGGGTCTTGAGGACTACATTGAATAAAAGTGGTGAAAGCAGGCAGTCTGATCTTGTTCTTGAGTTTAGTGGAAGTCTTTCAGCTTCTCTTCCTTTAGTATTATACTAGTTGAGGGTTTGTCATACATGGCCTTTACATAGTTATGATAAATTCCTTTGATGCCTATTTTCTCTAGAGTTTTGAGCATAAATGGGTGCTGGATTTTATTGAAGGCCTTTTCTACATCAATTGAGATGATCATGTTTTTTTTCCCTTAATTTTGCTTAAGTGATGAATCACATTTATTGATTTTGCATGTGTTGAACCAGGCTTGCACACCTGAAATGAAGCCCACTTGATCATGGTGAATGATCTTCTTGATGTATTTTTGAATTGGTTTGCTTGAAACTTTTTAAGGATTGTTGTATCAATGTTCATCAGGGATATATTGGTTTGTAGTTTTCTTTTTTTCTTTTTGGATGTGTCTTTGTTGGGTTTCAGTATCAGGGGTTATGGTTGCCTCATTAAAAGTGCTTGGGAGAGTTCCCTCTTTTTCATTTTCTTGGAGTAGCTTAATAATGAGAGTTGTTAGCTCCTCCTCATAGGTGTGGTATCCATCAGGTCCTGGTATTTTCATCTTTAGATGTCTTTTAATTGCTATATTGATTTTAGTGCCTGTTATTTGGCTGCTTAGGATTCCAGTATCATCCTACATCAATTTCAGGATGTTCTATGTGTCTAAAAATTTGTCCATGTCTTCCAGATTACCTAATTTGGAGGAATATAGTTTTTCAAAATACGTTCTAATGATTCATTGGATTTCCATGGGAGTGGTGATCACTCCCTTTTCATTGGTGATTTTGTTTACTTGTTTCATTTCCTTCCTTCTTTTAGTGAGATTGGTGAGGGGTCTATCAATTTTATTTATTTTTTCGAAGAACCAGCTCTTTGTTTCATCAATTCTTTTTATTTATTTTTTATTCTTGATTTCATTGATGTCAGCTCTGACCTTGATTATTTCCTGCTTTCTTCTGGCTTTGGGATTAGATTGTTCTTCCTTTTATAGGGATTTGAGATGGAGCATAAACATTTATTTGAGATATCTCCTGGTTTTAATATAGGCACTCAGTACTATAAATTTTCCCCTTAATAATGCTTTCATGCTATTTCAAAGGTTTTGACATGTTGGATTTTCATTGTCATTGTCTTTCAAGTATTTCTTGATTTCTGCTCCCATATCTTCTGGGATCCATTCTTCATTTAATAGCATATTAGGAAATCTCCGTGTATATGTGTGTTTCCTGTTGTGATTTTTGCTGTTAATTGCTAGGGTCATGGCATCATGGTCTGATAGGATTTGTGGAATAATATCTACTTTTTTATATTTGCTGAGATTTCCTTTGGAACTAGAATATGATCTATTTTGGAACAGAATTCATATGCTGCTGAGAAAAAGGTAAACTCAGCCAATTTGTATTGAAATATTCTATAGATGTCTGTTAAGTCCATTTGATTTATGGAGCTGTTTAGGCTGGAGATCTCTACTTTTTTTTTCTTTTATGATCTGTCTAATGGTGACACAGGTGTATTAAAGTCTCACAGTATTTTCATGTTGAGGTGTACAAGAGGTTTTAAGTTATTGAGCATTAGTTGGGGACATTGGTGTTTGGAGAGTATATATTTATTATGGTTATATTTTCCTATTGTATTGCTCCCTTTACTAGAATGTAGTGGCCTCTTAATCTCTTCTGATTAAATTTTGATTGAAATCTACTTTGTTGACATAAGTATTGCAACATCAGCTTACTTTCTTGGGCCAAATATCTGGTAGATTTTTTTCTAGTCCTTTCACCCTCAATCTGTGGATATCATTGGCTGTAAGGTGGGTCTCCTGAAAGCATCATATTGCTGGATCATGTTTTTTGATTCAATCTGCTAATCTGTGTCTTTGATCGATGCATTGAGATGACTCACATTCAGTGTTAGAATAGCTATGTGGTTGTGGTTCATAGTCATCACATTTTATTAGTAAGTTCTACGATGTTTTAGTTGTCTATTGGTAGCATATGCTTTTACTGAATTTCTTCTGTTTGTGGGTTTTGAGGATTGTTTACTTGTTATTCTATCTGATGTTTATCTTTGAGTATTCTTTGTAATGCTGGTTTTCTGTTCATGAATGCTGAAAGTTTGATCTTATTGTGAAATGTTCTTATTTCCCCATCAAATTTACAGCTGAGTTTTGCTGGGTATAGTATTCTCAGTTTCATGTTGTGATCATCCAGGTGTTGAAAGATCATGGATCTTGGTTCTATAGTCTGAGCTGGAAAATCAGATGTAATCCTTATTGGTTTGCCTCTGAATGTTATTTGGCATTTTTCCCTTACAACTTTTGGTAGTCTTTCCTTGATATCTGTTATGCATTTTGAATATGATGTGTCTTGGTGAGGTTCTCATTTGATTAGTCCTGTTGAGTGTCCTGTACACTTCCTGGATGAGCATTTTTGACTCTTTTCTGATATGGGAAATTTTTTCTTTAACTATTTAATTGAGAATGTTCTTTATACCATTTGTGTCTTGATTTCCTCTGGTAACCCAATTACTCTTAAATTATTTCTTCCGATTATCCCAGACATTTTGAAAATTCTACTCATGTTTCACGAGTTTTTTTTTTTTTCCTTTTTTCATCCCTGTTTTCAAGCTTACTCAGCTTATCCCCATTGTTGGAAGTTCTTTCTTCAAGAGCTTAGGTTCTATTTCTATAGAAGTTAGTTTATTATCAAATTCTTCCATCATTCCTCTGATGTAATTGACCACAGATTTTAGCTGCATTACTTTCTTTTTCAGTATGTCTATTACTTTGATAATAAAATTTTTCATCTTGTGAGTTTTCTCACTTAGTCCCTTCATTAAATCTTATTTTAGTTCATTGTTCCTTTTAGATATTATACCATTGATAATTTATTCTAGGTTTCCATCCCACTCCTTGTCTATGGGTTCCTTGTTAGGAGAATTGTGGGTTTGAGGTGTACCTTTTCTAGTTTGATTCCTCATCTTTGAAAAGCTTCTCCTGGATCTTTGAAATTGAGGTTCCCTGTGTGGATTCAAGGAAAGTCTCTGGTTTCACATTCCTTGCAGGTCAAAGGGTTGGGTCAGACACCACCTCTGAGCCCCTTCTTCCAGAAAGCTGCTTCTGCCTGGAACCTCATCTCGTCACACCTTTTGTACATAGGTTCCAGATTTAGAACCTGGTGGGGTTTCTGGGCAGCCCACTGGTTTATTGAAGGTATGTGATAGAGGTGCGTTACTGGGTCCTGGGGTCCTGGAAACACAGAGTGGCCCCAAACAGACCAGCTTATGTGTCATGCTGGGACCTGGGATCCTTTGTGGCAGGGATGGGCTCAACATATCTGGACTTGGAGAGGATGTGAAACCGTTGGGTGGGGTGGGATTCCAGTCACTAGGCTGATGTCCTGTGAATGCTTGGGATGAGTTTGGGCAATCCAAAATCACAGTGGTCACAAAGGCCTGAAAGAATATTTCAGGAGATGATTTGTCTAGTTAACACAGAATAGTCTAATGACACAGAAATGTCTGGTGGGTAAATTTGTTAATGCAAAATCTTTTTATTTCCTTGTTGGACCATATACTCAAATATCCCTGCTATGGCTTGGAAGTGTCCTCAAAGGACCCATATATTAAAGGCTTGTTCACTATCCTGTGGTACTATTGGAAGGCAGTGGAACCTTCAATATATGAGGCCCAGTGGGAAGAGGTTAAGTCACGGGGGCTGTGCCTTTGAATAGGTGCTGGGGATTCCCCCAACATGAGGTCCAGCTGGCTTGTGGAAGAATTGGTGGTAAACAACTCTGACCCAGCTGGCTTGTATCTTCCTTAGTGACGTAATGCCTGACCACATGACTAAGCTATTTGGTCACTCATTTGTACAATTGGATAAACGTGTTTGCGTTGTACCCCTATTGGCTGTTGTAATGGATAAATAGAGTAGCGACTAGTCAGGTAGAAGAAGCAACCCTGTCCAGAAACAAGCAAGCAAGCGAGCAAGGAAGCAGCCCTGTCCTGAAGCAGTCAGAGAAGAAGCAGCATGGAAGAAGCAAGCAGCAGTCAGGAGGAAAGCAGAGAGACAACCGCAAGCTGCC
The DNA here is from genome assembly GCA_004027875.1 of Aplodontia rufa. Lineage (NCBI taxonomy): Eukaryota > Metazoa > Chordata > Mammalia > Rodentia > Aplodontiidae > Aplodontia > Aplodontia rufa. The sequence continues at coordinate 69,207 of PVKS010004527.1, forward strand.
TGAGAGACCAATACCTGCTGCCTGAGAGAGTCAGAGAGGCAGCAGCAGCAGAGACGGCGGAGAGATCAGCAGCGGTAGAAGATGCAGACAGTAAGAGCCTCGGCTGCAGAAACAAGGACTCTGGTATGGCAATAGAAACAAGGACTCTGAATGTGAATAGCCATGACTCTAAATGTAATGCCTTAAGGGCCTAGACTCTAAGAGAGGGAAGGCGGGAAGTGCCTGGAGGCCTTTAGCCGTGGTAAAGGGAGAAATATAGTGCTTGGAGAACTTAAGAGCAAATGGGTCTAGTTGAATGCTTTGTCCGGTCCCTGCCGGCCAGGACCGGACAAATGGTGGCCCGTACGGGGCAAGACTGGCCGAGAGCCAGGGAAGTACTAGCCTAGAGCTGGGGTAGCATCTCCTGCGAGGAGAGGAAGTACTGGCTTAGAGCCAGGGTAGGAACCTCGAGGTTAGGATCTCCTGCGAGGAGAGGAAGTACTGGCTTCAAGCCAGGGAAGGACGTCCTAGGTTTTGTTGAAGAATTTGTTCTGTGTGTCTTTGTATGCTTATTGTTGGTGTGGGTTTTGTAGTATTGTTGTAGTTGCAATTTTGTTAGGGATTAGAATTCACCATGGGCTTGGAAATGTCACGGTTAGGGATTAGAATTCACCATGGGTTTGGAAATGTCACGAATGAGAATGGAACAACCGCTTATAGAACTATTGAAAAGAAATGGTATGCCTTTAAAAACGGCCACGGCCCGGGCATTCCTTAAAATGATGGAGGAATGTTGCCCTTGTTTTCTAGAGGAAGGGCTAGCTGCCCCAGAGTCATCCTGTTGCTGTTTGTATAGGTCTTTCAAGAAAGGTTGCTAATTTACATAGAGGTTTTAAAGTTGTTTTTCAGAGCCTTTGGTAGCTTTCTAGAGAGAAAAAAGAAAACCTGCCAGTCCCGCTTTGGTGTAACTAGAGAGACTTTGACATCTTAGCTGCAGCTGCTACAGCCCTGGCGGTGACTGTGCTGATGGCGGATCTTGAACAACTTGTCCAGCTCAGCTGCAAAGGCTTTCACAAATTAGGATCAACACCTGCACATTGGACTATCAACCTAACCAACGAGTTTATCTACTGCAAAAACAAATGGAAATTTTGGTGGACATTGCATCTAACAAATGGACATTTTGGTGGACACTTCATCTATATGTATTTATAACCTGCCTGGACTGAGTTTTGGCTACCTAAGTAATCTGGCTAAGTCCTGGGGAAGAGTGGCCAGTGTCATCATCATTATATGTTTTGTGATTGGTCTTGTGGTAAAAAGGCATGGAAGGGATCGAGGAAGCTTATGCTGTCCTCAGAGTTGATGACCGTAAGTCAGCAATGCAAGCTCAAGGGGCTGGTAGTCAGTGACGGGAAAATCCTTTCAACCCCCTTATCAACCTAAGACAGGAAGGGTGCCTTATGCTGCACCTTATTCCAATGACAGGTAAGAAAGGGGAGGTGTGAATGGAAAAACCTAAGGCAGACACAGTCACCTGTTTGTTATCCTCCTCTTAATAAAAATAAAAAAGGAGGAGATGTTGGGGATTCCCCCAACATGAGGTCCAGCTGGCTTGTGGAAGAATTGGTGGTAAACAACTCTGACCCAGCTGGCTTGTATCTTCCTTAGTGATGTAATGCCTGACCACATGACTAAGCTATTTGGTCACTCATTTGTACAATTGGATAAATGTGTTTGCATTGTACCCCTATTGGCTGTTGTAATGGATAAATAGAGTAGCGACTAGTCAGGTAGAAGAAGCAGCCCTGTCCAGAAACAAGCAAGCAAGCGAGCAAGGAAGCAGCCCTGTCCTGAAGCAGTCAGAGAAGAAGCAGCATGGAAGAAGCAAGCAGCAGTCAGGAGGAAAGCAGAGAGACAACCGCAAGCTGCCTGAGAGACCAATACCTGCTGCCTGAGAGAGTCAGAGAGGCAGCAGCAGCAGAGACGGCGGAGAGATCACCAGTGGTAGAAGATGCAGACAGTAAGAGCCTCGGCTGCAGAAATAAGGACTCTGGTATGGCAATAGAAACAAGGACTCTGAATGTGAATAGCCTTGACTCTAAATGTAATGCCTTAAGGGCCTAGACTCTAAGAGAGGGAAGGCGGGAAGTGCCTGGAGGCCTTTAGCCGTGGTAAAGGGAGAAATACAGTGCTTGGAGAACTTAAGAGCAAATGGGTCTAGTTGAATGCTTTGTCCGGTCCCTGACGGCCGGGACCGGACAAATAGGGAAATAGGAACGTCAGTCCCTTCCTATCTCTCTCTTTGCTACCTGGCTGCTATGTGGTTCTGCCATAACGTATTATGCCACTACAGGCCCAAAGCAACAGGGCCAAGTGACTGTGGACTGAAATCTCTGACACTGTGAGCCATAATAAATCATTCCTTCTTGTAAGTTGATTAGCTCACAATTTCGTCATAGTGACAGAAAACTGTTTAATACAATCCCTTAACCTCAGACTTAAACATCCCCTAATAAGAGCCCTTAATGAGATCCCCAGGAATTTTCTAGGATAGGACAATTTGATTTCAGCCTCCTGTCTCATACTTGGACTTGCAGGTGACTGTAGCTAAGAACCACATTCTCTCCTGAGACTGGAAAACTGTCATGTCACATCAGGCTGCAAAGGCCATCTCTGGTTTGTTTTTTCTCTAAAAGGATAATGAAGTTTATCTGGAATGGTCTGATTTATTGAAGAAAAGAAGAATCATAATGTTCCCATGAAGCCATAATAATTGCTAGTTAGGCCTAATTTTTTAGACTCATGATATCTGCAGTAAATAAATGACCATATTTAACATAATGGACCAATGCATTCTTGAGGTTCTTCTCATTAAGGATTAGCTCTGGCTTATTATTCTATTTTTTTTTCTTTTCTCTTTTTTTAATTTTTTTTTTATTAGAAGAATATAGAAATACAGTTGAGGGGGGAAACATTATCAAAACATTAGCAATCAATGGATATAAACTTTGTTATTGAGGGGAAAAGCCAGATCATGGATAACCACCTTGGATTTTACCTATTGCAGTTTCCCCCAGAAGAACTCATGTGTTAAATGGGTAGTTCGTGGAGGAATGACATCGGCTTCTGGGATGGTTCCCCCATCTTCCCAATCTCCAGACTCCTATGAATTCTTCATATATCCTCCCCCTCCCCATCACCCTCTCTACACCTCTGAGTATCCTATAGAGCCATCCCCCTAATGTTCTGAAAGTCATTCAATTTGCAGTTTTGTTAGGTTAGCCGTCAGCCCTACTGCTTCCCCATATATGCTAGCATCAACAGATGAGAGAAACCATTCGGCCCTTGAGTCTCTGAGATTGGGAGACTTCACTAAACATAATTCTGTACATCTCCATCCATTTGATTTCAAAAGACAGAATATCGTCCTCTCTAATGGCCAAGTAGTATTCCATAGTATATATGTACCAAAGCTTTTGTATCCACTAGTCAAGTGAGGGGCATCTGGGTTGGTTCCATAATCTAGCTATAGTAAATTGAGCTGCTAAAAACATTGATGAAGCCACATCACTATAATATGCTGATTCTAAATCTTTTGGGAAAATTCCCAGGAGTGGGATAGCTGGGTCATAAGGTGGTCCCATCCTTAATTTTTTGAGGATTCTCCATACAGCTTTCCATAGTGGCTGAACCAGTTTGCAGTCCCACCAGCAGTGTAGTAGCATTCCTCTTTTCCCACAGCCCCTCCAGCATCTGTCGTTGTTTGTGTGTTTCATTTTTGTCTGGCTTATTATTCTAGAGTGTGGCTTTCTTCCTGGTATAGTATGAGAGGGATCTGGAGTGCGTCTACAGTATTCTTTAGCAGAATAAAATAACGCACATTAACACATTGTACCAGAGATAAAGCAAGGAATGGAAAGTAGAAGTGAACTTATTCATTGTATGGCAGACAATCTTTGTTCACTCCTCTTTCCCTGAGCTTGCCCAACTCTCTTCTTCATTTTGCCCATTTTTTAGCAAAAGAAAGTTGGCCTTTTTTGGATTATAAAAGTGACATGTGATCCTTTTAGGAAAATAAGTAATATAGACAAATTTTAAAAACCGAAATTATTTAAAATCCTGTTATCTAACATTGTAAAACCTTTAGTGAGATTTCTTTGCCTTTATTACATATCTCTACAGAATTTTTTACATAGCTAAATTTAAATGTATATTCCATTTGTTCGTATCCTGCATTCTTCTAAAACATATACCTGCTTGCCCTTAGTTAAGTTCAGTAGAATGCATGGTATAATTTTTTTTTAATGAATCCATTGTCAAATCAGTGAAAAAAGTCTTAGTTTAATAAAGTTGAAGTTGTCTTAAAAGTTGATGGAACAAACCTATTTTGGTGGATAACAGCAAAGTGTTTTACACCAATGTTCGTTGCAGCATTACTCACAATAGCAAAAAAATCAGAAACAATACAGTGTCTATCAACAGATGAATGGATAAACAAAATGTGGGTAAACAATGGAATATTATTCAGTAATAAAATTTTAATATACACTAAAACACGGTGAAACTTGAAAACATTATGCTAAGTAAAATAAGTCAGCCACCAAAGGAAAACATTGATTCCACTTTTATGAGGTATCTGGAATAGGCAAATTCTGAGACATAGAGTGTCACAGAAGCTGCCATGGGCTAGAGGTGGGGAAGAGTTAGGAATGAGAGGTCACTAATTAATGGTTACAGAGCTTCTGCTTGGGATGATGGAAAAGTTTTGGAAATGGAGAGTGGAGATACACAACAGTGTGAATGTGTTTATGGCTGTGAATTGTACAACTAAATTAGTAAAAACTGTAAATACTATCTTACATATTCATATTGCTGACGTTTTTTAAATGCCAAAAAAACCCCTTAAAGAATTTGAAATGTAATTTGGGAAACATGTTCAAGTATTTCCTCTATATACTATATACTTATTGGTTGTTGCTCTGCATCCATTTTTTTTCACATTCACTGTTTCCATTTGAGGAGCTGTGAGGTTTCAGAAAACTGACTTCACCTCTTGCTCCTTGGGTAAAATTAACATGTTTTAGATCAAAGCTCACAAACTATGGTCCAAAATCAGTCCTCAGCTTATTTATTTTGTAAATAAAATTTTATTTGAACACATCTATGTCCCTTCCTTTCCATATTGTCCGTGTGTGCTTTTGTATAGTTTGTCTTAAATTACTAATGATATCAAATACATTTATATCTTTATTAGTAACTTGCAGTATGTTGAGTTTTGAAAGTGCAAATAGAATTCTTCAGGTGGAAAAGAGTGTGAGTACAATTAAAAGAGAAGAAATAATACATTTGAGTGCAAAGGTGGGAAGAATAAGTTATATCGGTGGTTTGGCATTTAAAGTATAAGGTTCTGGGACCAGAGTGGTTGTGCTCACCTGTCATCCAAGTGATTCAGAAGGCTGAGTCAGGAGGATTGTGAGTTTGAGGCCAGCCTCGGCAACTTAGACCCTCAGCAGTTTAGTAAGATCCTATCTCAAAATAAAATATAAAAAGGTCTGGGGATGTTGCTCAGTGATTAAGAACCCCTAGGATCAATACGAAAAATAAACAAACAAATAAATAAATAGTAAAAGTGTAAGGTCCTGGGAAGAGCAGAGAGGAAGGGAAGGGGAAAGTCATGAAACTGTGACAAAGTTGGCAACAGACCAGCAACTGGATAATGGAGAGCTTTGACATCTGGTTAATCAAACATAAAATGTCAGTAAACTTTTTTTCCAACTATTCTTTCAGGACTTTAGGAGGACTTTTCTGTTCACATAAGTGATGTGTTCATTTTATCTTCCCATTAATGTACAACAATGTATTGTGTTTTTAAGGGTACTATGGTGTTTGGTCATAGCAAAATCTGCATTTATATATTCTAACATTCAGATTATTGATCATTCCTCCTGAGTTGCAATTTGTGAGATTTTCCTCTTTTCTCGTAGAAGAGTATGAGTGTTTGGGGGTCAGCATCCATAAACTCAGACTGTCAACACCCTGATGTGTCTCAGAGGCCAAAACCACTTACTAATAGTAGCAGGGTGATGAAAATCTGTGGAATTGGAGTCCAGCTGAATGGTTCAGTTGGAGGCCTGCCCCAGTGGAGCAGAGTCAGCTACATTTTACCTCTAGCATATAGGAATATCTACTGTATGACCTGGCAAGGTCATGGCCAAAGGGTCCTGGGTAGAGGTAGAACAATTAGCCACTGATGGCTTACATTAAAATCTCAAAAAAGGAGGTTTCAACTCACAGTTCTTGTGACCTATTGTGCCAAGTGTCTAGCTCTGATCCTGCTCTCAGAGTGTTGGGAATCTTAGAAAAAATCATGAAGCTTGACTCTAGTCCTTTATGGGGGCAGTTTGCCAATTTGGTAAATCAAACAGTGGACGAAAAGAGTGGATGCTGGGGAGAAGAAGGTGTGAATGTTAATTCTTCCACGTCTTTCTCTTGTTCATTTGGGTGAGTATTTTTCAGTCCTGACTATACATATAAATTGAATGAGGAATTCAAAAATACCAAAGCCTGTGACTCATTCCAGTGGTTCTGATGAGCAATGAGAGTGGAGTCTGTATCACAGTTCTCCCTGTGTGGATACAAGGTCACTTGAAAACAACTGTGGCTCTGGCATGAGGGCAATGAGGAGTCCATGCAGATCTCCTTGTGCATGCATTTTTGGTCTTCCAAATCCCAGCTCTGATCACTCTGTGACCAAAGTGGTCCTTATCATTAAAGGATTTCAGTGGTCCTCACTGAAAGATGTTACTTTAAGGAAGTGTAAAGTCATGATAAGAAGTTCCACCTCTGGGAACTATCATAGAAAAAATCCCTTAGACAAGAAGTAAGCCAGACAAAAGCCAACTCTACCCCCAACCAACAGTGGCGCCATTGACCAACGCCCTGCCATTTAGGTCTCTAGCCCAACCAGTTATTCTTTAATATTTGGTAAATTTGCTAAATTTGTGCATGATTTTGAAATGTTTTATAGATATCCTTTATCTGCATATCTGGGAAATAAAAAAGCAGTTTTTAAATGTTTTAAATGCTACTGAAAAAAGAGTATAACTATGACAAAATGAAAGTAGATTTTTTTTGTTTTATTTATTTTAAGAGATAGAGGGAATCAATTATTTAGTTATATCTATCTATCTATATCTCTCTATATATATATTATTTAGTTTCTCATGTGGCCTTCATTGTTCCAACACTTAATTGTGTGTGTGGTGCTGGTGTTCAAACCCTTGTCCTTGTACATGCCAGGCAAGCAGGGTAACCACTGAGCCACCGCTCCTGCCCAAAGACTTTTTTATTAAAAAGAGTTGAGACAGTAAGTGGAAAGCTGTTGGTAATGCATGAAGAATGGATTTTTAGAAAATGGAAGCAATTCTAAAGGGTAGACTTAATAATGAAATCTGAGAAAAAATGTTATGCCTACATAATTGACAATAATAAGCAAGAGATGCAGAGATGGATGAAATAGTAAACTTTATATAGCATGTGGCCAAGAAGTTACAATACCCAGTTCATGCTTGATCTTTATCAATAAACACAAGTGCTTTCTTTTCTATCATCATTATGTAGCTACCCCAAACCAAACTGTATCAATTAGTGTTTTCAATTCTGGACAAGGCTGAGGGTTATTCTAGAATTTGAAACTAAGTATGGCAAAGTTTTACTTTTTAATATTTTGCAGTAAATGATGGACAATTCTGTCATTTGAAAGCCAAGTCTGTACTTTGAAGTCTATTCTGCTTCAAGGTGGCAAAGCAGCCCGGTCTAACTCTAACTGTGACGTCTAGGAAGGTATATTCTCTACCACTCCTGCAGAAATGATTTGGAAGATGTGTTAAATCAATGGGTTTAACACAGATCACATTAGTACATGCTGGAAACAGATATTTGATCAACATATCAACAAGAACAAGAAGAGTATGCCTGGTTTAAAGGTGTAGAAGTCTGACACTTTCTTTTATTCTGAAGGCACACTGAGAAATTGCAAACTCAAGCCCTCCAATCTGTAATGCACCAGTGAGAATCCGATCAAAGAAACAGAACAAGTAGGAAATATATACGGAGAGAGAGAGAGAGAGAGAGAGAGGGAATTACTACAACTGATTGGCTTACATGATTGTGGGGTCTGGTCAGGCAGGTCTCAGTTCTGTAAGGAAGGCTGTCAGGAGAAGGTTGCAACTGCAACTCTTGGGCACAGTTGAAAACTGCCGTTCATGAGTGGAATTTCTTCTTCGGAAAACCTTAGCTGCACTTTTCCCATGTTTTTCTTGTTTTGAGTTTCTTTCAAGTTAAGAGTTGTGGACACTGGTCATCTGCACTGTGCATTAGCATATGAATTTCTTCAGTTTCAAGATGTATTAAGGAATGACTTCTTTACTTCCCTGTAAGGAAAATGAGGGTTAAGTGAGGCACTGTGAGAACCCCCTTAAAATGTCATAAGGTAAAGTACACATTGAGTATTGCCATCATGTCTATATCTGTCTTCCTGTCTGCTCATTCATCCATCCATCCTTCCGTCCATCCATCCATCCATGCATCTGTTTACTCCTATGTTGTGTCACATAAGGATAAAATTTTTTTGAATTTGTGAAAAATCACAGAGTTTTCTGCACATAGTAATTGCTCATTAGTTGTCTGGTGAAGACAATGATGAGATCATCTGAGGCTTTGGGAGGCAGATAATTGCAAACAGTCACATCACTGATGCTAGAATGCCCAGAATGTTCCCATTCCTTACCTCTGGCTGATCACCTCTTTAACACTTAGCATATGCACCAACATTGCTACTAAAGTCTTTCTTGCACACCTTCACATCAGAGCCAAGCACCTCCTCCTGTTACCATAGAATCCTCTGCGTACATTAGTCATTTCTTTTATAGTGGTGGATTTTCTCTCTCTACATGAAGGCCAGTTCTGAATGGTTAAAAATTGTTTTCTGTTAATCTGTATCAGCATATCTTAGTTCTTGTCAAAATGAAAGGTGCCATAAACAATAAATTAATAACATAATATTTCTCTCTCTTTAATTTTTGTCTTAATTTTAGCCACTCGACAGACTGTTGTGGAGGAGACAATGTCTTCTTCCTTTTCAAGCAGATAGAAAGTAAATTGGAGCCAGGAGATGCGGGTTGAGTTTTGGACCCTGTATTTTCTTGAGGAGTCATGATTCCCAGGGCTATGACTCTTTGCAGCTTCTCTACTGTGGGTTCCCTTCACACTGTGTCCTTCGCAGGAAACAGACACAGTAGGTTAGGTGGTGTCAAGCAGTACACTCCCCACACAAGGCATTTCTAATAGACACTGCTGAGAAAATTTCATCCTTGGTTTCTAACTTTTTTTTAACCTCAAAATGTTTATGAGTACCCATACTTTTGTAGGCTTTTAAGGGGTGTCAAAGTGTATGAATTCCTTTTTGTACACCCCACATCTAGCACAGGGTAGGCACTCAACAGATGCTTGTTGATTTACATATATATGCTAAGCATGCACTCTTGAGATTGGGACAGGGCTTTGATTTTTATTGCCCCTAGTTGGTAATCCATTTTTCAACCATTTCTTATAGCTCTGAGGGATCTGGCAACGTGACTACTCAGCATACATACAGCCCAGCTACATTACTTCTTTACAGAGTGAATCAAAAATACAAAGACAAAGGAATTCTGAGTTGTGCATTCCAAGGAGGACATACACAGCAAGGTAACTCGTTTTTAATAACAGGCTCAGAATTATGAATTAAAGCATTAACTAACACCCTGTGGTCTCCTGGAATGTGACTGCCAAAAAAGCCATTGCCACAGGGGCAGGTCTGGGTTGGTTCAGCAACCTTCAAATGCCAGTTGGACTACAGGAAGAGTTTGTTGCATTAAGTAATTTATGGGGTGCTAAGAAGTTCCTTAAGCCATTATTAAAAACATACAAACTCCTCCCTGGTTAGACCTCTAGTAAGTCAGACTTCTAACTAAGCAGAACTGATAGGCCCGTCTTTTGATGTTTAATGAGTTCTGCAGCAGATGTGAGATGTGATGGACAGGGCTGTGGTGGTGATTTACCGGTCATGAAACAGAATGATGAGAGCCCTCTCCTGAAAAAAGAAAATGTAGCCAAAGGACAGGTCCCCCCCCTCCCACTTGCCTTCCTCTCCCACCAATCCCTTCCCCTTCTTTCTTTGCTCATGTGTTTTTGATTTCCTCACCCCCGTGCCTCTCAGTACTGGGATCATTTCCATTCAGGCACACACAGAACACTGCAAACTAATTAGCCTTGGACACAGCCACAGGAAGTCAGGCTGCCAAATCTTCTTTCCCCCACAATTCCTCAACTTTCTCAGCCTGCCTCAGGCCTACGGCCTTGCACAGGGCCTCTCTGTGTAAGTTGCCAGTTCTAATTTTGCAATTTCCCTTCACCTTATCAAATACTCGCCAAACCAGACAATGGGTGGAGGGGAGAAGACTTTAGAGTCAACCTTCTCCTCTGGACATTTACCTCTGGCTGGTCTCTGCTTTTTTCTCCACTATTAGCAAGACTTGTTTGGGTGCAGTTTCAGTGTTGACTTGCTAATCTGACTTTGGTTAATGCTTTCTAAAGGACAGCATTGCCCATCCTGAAAAGCTCAAATGAGTCACTTACCAAGCTCTTTTACCCCACTTCCATCTGCACCTTCCAGAGGCCCTGCACCTTTGACTTTTCTCACCAGTTAACACTTTTCCCCACAAGCTATAGGAGTCAACTCTTCCCCACCCAATTTTATACAACCCTTGGAAGGGTATAGAATTGAGACAAGAAGATAAAAATGGATAAAAGAGAGATAAGAGGCTGGGCTATGGTATTCAGTCAGGGAAGTGTGGCATATAGGCTCCTCATAATTTGCATTGCTTCAATGGAAACCCCAAATCAGAGAGGGAAAACTGGTAGCTTTCAGGCTGGACCTGAACCACCAAAACAGAAAATTAGCTACCAACATGTAAAAAGTAGGAGATCTGACATAGAAATCCAAATTTCTTCCAAGAAAAACATTATGTCTGGCAGCACTGGATTAGCATTTAGCCTGCATAACACAACTCTCCAAAGCTGAGTGGCTTCTGCATCCTGGGTGTGGGATGTGGGTATTCCAGGTCAATACAGTCCCCCCATGTCAATTGTCTTACTTTGTATTATCTATGAGGCCATTAGAATTTGCCACTGTTGCTCTACATGGAGAGAGGGAATTTTAATATTGAATCCTAAGAGACTTGGCAGGGCTTTCTGCATGAGTGTTCTTCTTTGCCACAGTCATTCAATCACATTAAAATACACACCATATTAGAGTAATTGCTTGTTGTTGAGTTCTTGCCCTTAACTTCTTCAGTTGACTGTGAGCTTGCTGAGGGCAATGACTGTACTATCTTGTTCATCACTATGTCCTCAAGACTTTGCACACTGCTTAGGTATTCAACACATTTTTGTTGACACATGTTGCCAATTTGCTTTCTCACTTATCTAAACTTGTGAATGCAACATTCATTGTGCTAGATGGTATGTAGCACATTCCTTAATGAAGTTATAGATGAAGAAGTGAGTAGGAAATAAAATGTGCCTGAATGGTAGCGAATTCAAGAGACAGAAAATAATATGCTTTAGGTGAAGGGAGTTTTAAGGGCAAACTCCTCAGAGAAGGACAAGTTAAAGTAGAGCATTCTAAGATGGGTAGAATTGGGGCTTTGGACTCATTTTTTTTTTAATGAAGTCCTTTTTAAAATGACTCACAGGGTTCATCCTCAAATTTGATCACCAAGTTTTTAGCTCTTACAATCTACCAGTGATTGAGCTGTGTTAACTTCAAATAGATATTTAATGACTGTTGCTATGTGTTGTGGGGACAGCCACCATGGAAAACCATGAACTCCAACATACTTTATGGTAAACTTAGCAGAGTAGAACTAGCTGCACAATAAACTCTCATGGTGATAATGGGAGGAGAAATATCAAAAGTATTGATAATGATGCAAGTGAACTAGCACCGACAGAAGGCTAAAACATTAAATATACAAAATGCAAGATGCAAAGTAGATAAATAATTCTGTCTTCATGAACTGCAAAAGAGAAAAGTAAAAGGTCACCAAAGGATGGGATACTTTCCTGGACCTATTGACACTTAAAGTAGAATATATATTAGGTCACCATCAAATACATGCTGAACTGTGATCAAATCATGGTGGTGGCATTAGTAAAACACCACTAAAGGGAAGGTCTTAAAACAGTTCAATAGAAATTTTTATGATTTCATAATGTATGCAGAAAGATCCCTACAGAAAGATATGCAATATTCATGATCACTAAGATTTTGACTTGTTTTAAAAAATGAATTATGAAATTATACACATATTATAAATGCATATAATGTTTACTATAAAATAAAAATTTAAGTTCTAGGGGATTGAATTTTTACCTTAGCCATTAGGTCATCTAAGTTGTGAATAAGAGATACATGACACCTTACCTCTAGCACTTCCCATGTCCATGACAGGTGTTGCTAAAGTCATTCACCAAACCTTTTTGAATGCTACATGCATTCTGCATTGCAGTCACAAAGCTTGTTTGTATGGTCATATGGTCCTAAGATTTACCACCAAAAGACTTTTCAGCATGGTTTCTCAGATAGATAGCTGCTCCCAACCATAGAAATTAACATTAAAGCTGAAACATGTGAAAACTGCACAAAACAGAGTATTTCTGAAGGCTTATTTTAGTGGTCATAGAAACTTCATTTTTGCATACATTACACAGTTTAGTCCACCTAACATTACCAATCAAGACATTGAGATTTGGTTATTATGAATGATGGTACTAAAGATGAAAATTTTGCGGCTTATTAGCTCTTTGGTCTGAGAGCCAGTAGAGACCTAATAATATAGTGAGAACTCCAAACTGTTAGACTATTTCAGGTTTTAAACAGCAGAATTTCATAGTGAAATCTAGTCTTCACTCTCTCTTCCCCATATTCACTCATTTTTGGAAATTCAGTCTCTCAATCCCTCTCTCTCCCTCTCTCTCTCTTTCACACCCCATTCTAGTTTGCACTTAACCTCTATCCCTCCTTTTTCTTTCTCTCTTTTCTATAAGGGAAATATTGCTACAGATGATAGCACATGACTTCTCAACACCAATGTGTACGTACAGCCTGGCCCCGACCAAACCACCAGCATTCAGCACTCCTGGGAAGATTGTTCAAACACCTGGTTAAAGCTGCAAGTTGATACTCCATATTTAACAGAGATCCATTCCTTTTAAATTTTTAGTCAGAAGGATCCAGGTGAAATGTAAGCAATGGAACCAATTTGTCCTCTGGTTTCCAAAGAAGAATCAGATAGGATGAGAAGCTTGAAATTAGCTAAAAGGCTCATCTTCAGTTTAGGGACAGTTTGTCATTTACTGAAATATCCCAGCATTAATTCATACATGGCTCTGCTTGTATATGTAGTACAGAATAAGGTAGAATTTAAGAAGGCCTGGACTTCATAGCACGTGATATCCCGGAAAAAGTACCTATAGCAAGTTGCTGAGAAGGGGACATATTGGCATAAATATTGGCATGGTTATTACTTTAAAACACATCACTCTAGGAATCACTATGAATACTGGAGTTCTCTCTCTCTCTCTCCCTTTCATGGCTAAATTTGAACAGGAATTGATCCATGAAGAGACCAGGCAAATTTTTGCCCTAGTATTTGATAGGTAGCCCCTCCACAGCTTATAAGTACAGGGTTTTTTTTTTTTTTTTTTTTTTTGTGGTTTCAGTGGTATTAAATCACCAGAACTAATAAAAAATCAAGGGAACACAGTTGTCAAGACATAATAATCCTAATAAAATACATGTTACAAAATATTCAACTTTGGGTCGGGAGTGTGGCTCAACAGTGGAGGGCTTGCCTGGCATGCATTACACCCTGGGTTCTATCTCCAGCACTGTAAAAACAGAACAAAGAAATGAACAGAAACATAACTGGATATTTTTTTCAGGTCTTAAATTTTCAAGTAGGCTTGAAAAATCTCTGTGGATTGAACTTAGTTATAGACTAGTGGTTTTAAAATTATAATGAATACATATTTATGGGGTAGAGTGTGACATTTCTAAGCATGTATACAATGTGTAATGATCAGATGAAAGTAATAGGCATATTCGTCATCTAATATATTTATAACTTTTTTTGGGAAAATTCAAAATCCTCCAAACTAGCTATTTGAAAATATCATTGACATGCTACCGTGCAACATAACATTAGAAGTGATTTCTTCTATCCAACTGCTCCACCGTATGCATTAGCCATCTGCTGTCTATCCCTACCCTTCCTAGCTCTGAAAACCACCATTCTACTCTCTTTCTATACAATTGACTTTTTAAGCTTCTGTATGTAAGTTAGAATATGCGGTATTTCTCTTTCTTTGCTTTATTTATTTCACTTAACATAATATCCTTCAGGGTCTTCTAGACTGCTGCAAATGACAAAATTTCATTCATTTTCTTTTTTATGGCTGAAAAATATTCCATTTTGTATATAGGTATGCATATATGCATATACATACACACACAGAGAATACTAGCTTAAATGCCTACTTTCATGTTCCTGTTATCCATTTATATCTTATATAGTGACATTGGAAGAATGTCCTCTTTTGTTGAGAAATATAACCACAGGCAGCATATTCAACATGACTGCCTTAAAATTTCCTAAACTGTTCACTTTAATAAAATTTTATCAGAAGGAGAGATTTTAGCTCAATTTATTCTATAATGGGAGAGAAAATCATCAATAGAGATGTTATTATCTTTGATGTTATCACCATCATTATCCTCAAAAGTTCATTATTAGCTTTTAAAACCTGGACCATATTATTGAGTTGCCTCCTAAGGGTAAAATTCATTGTAAAATGATTGACTTATAAAATTAGGGAACATTTGTAAGGTTGAAGGCTGCTGGCAGGGAGACAGTTCTATTCACATAATTATTTATAAGTATGAACTTTGTGTCGGTACTGAGCTAAATGTGGAATATTGTAATAAAATAAGACAGAGAGAGCACCTGCCTTCAAGGCACTTACATTCTAGTAGAAAGACTTGTAATCAAATGAAGAACGTAATTGTTAAAACAGTTAAATTACTAGCTGTCTTTGCTTTGATTTCACTTGAGTCAGAATTATTAAAAGACATCTTTGAGCTTCAGGCACCAAATAATGATCAAATATTTATTTCTCTCGAAGGGTTCACTCTTCACATATTCCTGTACTAATATAGTTCTGAGCACAGTACTCTATATTTGGCATGTAGGATGGGAGAGAACAGAGGCCTGGTAATTCTTTTTTATTGGCTACAGATGGATGAATTATATATTATCAGCAAATTACTTGCTGCTGTGAATTGAATGCTTGTGTCCACCACCATTCATAATTTGATGCCCTAATATATAATGTGGCAGTATGTGGAGTCGGGGCCTCTAAGAGAAAATCTGGTTATGAAGGTTAAGCCCTCATAAATGGGATTAGTGCACTTATAAGAAGAGATATGAGAGAGATGATTGCTGCCACCACCATAGAAGACTATAGCAAGAAGACAGCTTTCTGAAAACCAGGAAGTGGGCCCTCACCAACTCTGCTAGCAGCTTGATCTTGGCCTTCCTTGTCTATAGAACTGTGAAAAAAGTTTTTTGTTTATGCCACCAGACTATTGTATTTGCTCTAGCACCCTACACTATGATACTTGCTTCCGCAGGATTAAATTGTCCAATTTACAAAACAAACTGCAGAAGAAATGTATACTACAAATAAAAATAAATAAGTAAAAAAATAAAAACTAACTTCCTTATAAGAATAAAGCAATATTACAAAATAGAATTTCTATAGTCACTACAATCGTATTCCACCACATGTAAAATAGAGGTAGGACTGGACACTTTTGGACTGACCACTTAGGTGCCTATGAGTGAGGGTAAGGCCTGCACTACTTTGGAGCAACAGATGGAATCCCATTATGACCACCGGGAAGAGGCATGGATTAGTTCTAGGAGAGGGCTTCTCTTAAGCCTGGGCAAGTCAATGAATGAAATGGAGGAGATTAGAGTCTTTGACATTAGTAACAGTATAACATCTTCTTTACAAGAAATATTATCTGGAAACCCGGCACATAAAAGAGGAAAAGTAGTACCAACACAATGTTGAGGAATTTGAATGAAGTTTGTGAGAGTTTGAATGAAGATAGGGCTAAAAGGGTAGGCAGAGGGAGATGGATTCCTAATGGCTCAGCCTTTCTTGATTTATACCCTGCAGTGACTCCCAAAAGATCTCTGTAAAAACCCCTGTGTTTCAATATGCATAACATCAGGAGGAGTTAAGTAGATGGAATGACCTCTAAAATCCCTTCTTTGCCAATATCATGTGGATTATTATAGGCATCAGGAGACTGGACCTCTTAAAAGAAGGTACAAAATGGAATGGTACCATCACCAACTCAAAGTCAATTAGCCTTCATTCAACAGAGAAAGACTGAAGGAGAAGTCAAATCTAGGACCGTGGAAATCTATTCCAGTAAAAGGAGATCTCCCCCATCTTCCACTGTAGCCCCAACTTTCCACTCACCATTTGCAAAAATCACATTATACCACTAGGTGGAGCCAAGATCTTATCAAAGGAAGAATTTCGAAGTCTTCCAAGTAAAAACTCCCTTTGCAGAACTGGGTTCTTTGGCAGCTAAAAAAAAAAAAAAAAAAAAAAAAAAAAAAAAAAAAAAAAAAAAAAAAACGAAAGAAAGAAAGAAAAAAAGAAAAGAAAAAGAAAAAAAAGCATCTGGGAAGTAATGCATCTGTGTTGGTTTCTGCCTACCTAGAAACCACTTCTCAATTCTGCCTAACACTGTCATGTAATTTAGAAGTATATTGACTTTAGTATTTAAATTATTTATTGGTCTCAACTTCTACCTATGTACTTCTTAAAGAGTCAGATACCTGTTTCCTAGGAACATTACTCTATAGGAAGAATGTATGAGGATGCAAGCAGAATTAGAGATTATCATATCCAAGCTTCTCAAGGTGACCTACCAATCTGGCTCCAACATCTCTAGTAATAGGAAGCTCATGAACAGTGGGGCAACTCATTTCCTTTTCTGCTGCATTTGTTTATCATAAAATTTTTCCTTTATATTGAGCCAATGTTTCCATTCCTATATTATCTGCTTTTCATTTCTGGTTCTGGTCTCTAAGGTTATATGGAATGAGTCTAATCATCTTCATGGTAGTCCTTCAAGTATTTGAAATTAGCTACCACTTTCCTGGGTGTCTTTGGTTTTCTAAACCAAAATCTCTTTTTTATTGCTTGTCCCATGGAATAGACTACATTTTCACTGTGCTAGTAGAATCAAATTCATAACAATCAATTTATGTAATTTAGCAAGGATTTTTATCTCAATCAGACAGCAAAAGAGGCATTAAGCATAGCATCATTTTAATAACAATGTGGTGTTATAGGTGACCAGAATGCAAGAGATTTGGAGGAACAGAAAGATAAAGCATAGTATATGAGAATGGATCTGGGAAAGTGGAACTGGCCAGGCTGGGAAAGCTCACATATTTCTCCTTATCATCCATCTATCAGAAATTCATGTTTCACTTGACTCTATTAAAAAATACTTACTGAGTGATTGGCACTGTGCTAAGTTCTGAAAATAAAATGATGAGCAGTCATTGTTCTAGACATAAAGCAGCATGTCTCTTACTAAGGAAAAGTGACATTAATCAACCAAGCCATAGAAACATGCTTATAAAAGGCAACAGGTTCCAGAATTGAAGTGTAGACATCTATGAAGGCGTGTATGATGGGGTCTAGTAAGATTGGGCAAGGCTTTTGTGAAGGAAGGGCCATTTCAACTGAAATTAAAGGTAAGAAAAGGTAAAGGCAAAGAGGAAGTGAGGGGGCTGAGGTGGAGGCAAGCATAGTAGACAAAGGGAACTGCATGTTTAAGGACCTTGGGGTAGAGAAACTGAAAGACCGCTAAGGCACCCAGAGGGCAAAAGTGAGAGAAGAAGTGATGAGAACGAAGCTGAGCATGGGCAGGGCTTGGGGACCTGGAGACCAGGCTAAACAGTTGAATATTCGATGAACTGGAAGCCATTGGAGAAATCTCATCATGAGTCTTTGTAGTAGGAAACATGACTAGATCTATGTTTGTAAAGATGCTGCAGCTGTAGGTGTAGGAGGTTGAAGTAAGGAGACACTTGGCTCAGGAAGACAACTGGGGGGTGGGGTGGAACTAACCACATGTAGGGTGATGAGGGCTGAATGGAGATCATGAGTTAGTCAGCTTCAGGAGGTGGGGAGGAAGCTGGAGCAGCTACTGTATTTGTCTTCTGTGGCTGAAAGCATGTAGGGAAAGACATTTAAATGATTCATTCATGGTCATATACTATTTGGGAGCAAAGGGGGTATTGGAACCAAATTCCAAACTAAATAGCAATCTACTAGTCATGGCACTTTCCCTGCTAAAACAGAAAAGCTATCTTGGGAATATGAGGGATGAATAATAATGCCTAATGATGTGATTCTCAAACAAGGAGATATGGGGGAACTGAAGAATGTACTTCCTACATAGGAACCATTTTCTCTATCCTCTGATCTGATTATAAAAATGAATGTTCGACCTATGTGTACACCTGTGAAATTATCACCACAGTCAAGGTCATGGACATATCCATCACCTCCAAAAGTTCCCTATGACTTTTTGTTTGTGTTTTGCGGGGGATGGGTGAGTTCATTTTTTCTCATATTCCATGATAAAACACTTATATTGCATTGATCTCTAAAACTTATTGCTTATATCCAAACTCATCAAATTGTATACATTAAATATGTGCAGCTTTTTGTATGTCAGTTATTTCTCAATAAAGCTATTAAGAAAGATGCTACAACTAGAAGAGATTTCATTCAGCATTTAGACTGGTATTTTTCAACTGTGTATCACAGAACACTAGGGAAGTACACCTTAAGACATGCTACCAATTTTACCTGTGGTGTGAACTTTCTGCTATATATGAACTACCGTTGTGGCACTGATGTTCAGCAGAATACCAAACTGGGCAAGTAGTGTAATCAGGTAGGAAAAGATCATGGGCACTAAGAGCTAGAAGTTGGCCCTTTATTAGAACACATAAAAATGTTAGGAATAGGTGAGAGAGGTCGAAGTCACAGTGGTATCTGGTTCACTCAAACAGCCTCCTAACACCAATGTCAGATTTTGTGCTGTGAGTCCAAATTAGACATTATCACAGGTACTTTGAGATTTTATCACACTGAATTGGTGATTATGCTGTAATTAATGTGGCTGGATGATTTCATCTCTTCAAGGTGTGGTACCAGAACTTCTAGGGTACCTTACATAACAAAAAATTCAGAAGCCTCTTCTGTGGCTGAGGATGTGGTTCTGTGGTAGAGCACTTGACTAGCATGTGTGAGTCCCTGTCACAACAGAGTGACAATCAACAATCTTTCTTCTAGTCCACAAGGAAAGGTAAGGTGACATTATACTGAATAGGGTTAGGACTCAGCTGTCTACTAAAATCAACCACAGAGAGCCCCCCTCCACACTTCATTTAGAAGTACAGCCAACAATGAATAAGAAGTTTAGAATATGTAAGATAATGCTTGAAAAGTTCAAGTTTAAAAGAAAATCACTGCTGGATGTGGTGGCACACACCTATGATATCAATAACTCTGGACACTGAGGCAGGAGGATTAGAAGTTTGAGGACAGCCTGAGCAACTTGGAGAGACTTTTATCTTAAAATAAAAAAATCTAAAAGGTTGGAGGTGTAGCTCAGTGGTAGAATGCCCTTGGGTTTAATCACCAGTACCAAACAAAAACAAAACAAAGGTAGAAGAAAAGAAAACCACTGGTGATTTTAAAGCCAGAGTTTCAATGAAAGAATTTATTTTATGCACTACTCCAAATAAAATATTAAGAAGCTACTCTGGTCCTGGGATTGCAGGTGCCCAGGACTGCCCAAACAAGGACCACCACCAAGAGCCTCCCCACCCACTACATGGGCCCAGGTCTCTAGTAGGGGGCCGAAAGGCACCTAGGACACCCCTGAGGATGATGCCTGCGCAGAGCCTCCCTGCCCACCCACAGCACAGGCACAGGCCTCTGGTCCTGGGCCAGCAATTTCCCTGGACATCCCAAAGACCCATGCCCAGAGCTGAACAGCTGCAGTGTATACCCACCAGGTCCATATATATTGGACCTGTCCCTAACACAAAGGATCTCAGGTCCCATCGCAGCATGCACGCAGGCACGTTCAGGGTCACCCTATGCCTTGGAGACACCAGGACACAGGGACACACCCCCACTGTTGCACTTCAAAAGTTCAGTGGTCTACTCACATCCCCAGTAGGTTGCAGATTTGTGCCCTGGAGCCTAGATCCAAAAGGTGCAACAGAATGAGGCTCCAGACACAAGCAACTTTCTGGAAGAAAGTGGTCATCAGAGGGGTGGTGTCTGACCTATACCTTTGATCTGCAAGTAAGAAACACCTGGAGACCTGTCGTGCTTCAGCACAGGGAATCTTAATTCAAAGATCCAGAGGACGCACTTAAAAATGAGGAATTAGGGATGGGGATGTGGTTCAGTGGTAGAGCACTTGCCTTGCATGTGTGAAGCCCTGAGTTCAATCCATGGCACCCTCCCAAGAAAAAAGAAGAAAGAAAGAAGGAAGGAAGGAAAGAAGGAAGGAAGGAAGGAAGGAAGGAAGAAAGAAAGAAAAAAAAGGGGAATTAATCTAGAAAAGGTTCACCTGAAACCCACTCAAACTCACAACTCCCCTACCAAGCAGTACACAGACAGGAAGCTGGATAAAACCTAGAAAAAATTATCAATGATCTCATTACTAAAAGGAAGAATGAATTAAAAGAAGATTTAATGAAGGAACTAAGTGAGAAAATTAAAGAGAGGAAAAACTCTATTATCAAAGAAATAGATATACAGAAAGAGGAAGTAATGAAACTAAAATCTTCAGTCAATTACATCAGAGGAATAATGGAAGAATTTAATAATAAATTAACTTCTATAGAAAACAATCTCAGCTTTTGAAGAAAGAACTTCAGACAATGAAGATAAGCTGAGTAAGCTTGAGTGCGTGGATGATAAAAAAGAAAAAATAACATAGCAGGAGCAGAATTTTCAAAATGTCTAGGATGAAATAAAAAGGAACAATCTAAGAGTAATTGGAATGGCACAAAGAACACTCTCAAAGAAATAGTTAAAGAAACATTTTTTGCATATTAAAATGCAGTCAGAAATGCTCATCCAGGAAATGAACAAGACAACCAATAGGTCTAATCAAAAGACAAGCTGACTGAGGCACATCATATTCAAAATGTATAACAGGGAAATCAAGGAAAGAATATTGAAATCTGCAAGAGAGAAATGCTAAATCACATTCTGAGGAAAACCAATAAGGATCACCTCTGACTTTTCAGCTCAGACCCTAGAAGCAAGATGATTCTGAAAGGAAATATTTCAATTGCTGAATGACGACAACATGCAGCCAAGAATATTATACACAGTAAAACTTAGCTTCACATTCTAAGAGAAAATAAGAACACTTCACGATAAGATTAAACTCGCAGCATTCATGATCAGACAAGCAGCATTACAAAGAATTGTCAAAGATAAACTCTAGAAAGAACAAGCAAACAATTCTCAAAACCCACAGAGGAAATTCAGTAAAAGTATATGCTCTAAAAAGACAACCAAGGGGCTGGAACAGTGGCTCTGCGATTATGGTGCTTGTCTGGCATACAAGAGGTCATGAATTCAAACCCCAGCACCATGTACACAATGAGATGTCAGAGCAATGAAGATCACATGAAAAGCTAAATAAAATTAATTCTGTCTTTCTCTCTCTCTCTCTCACTGTCCTTCTCTCTTAAAAAAAAAAGACAGCCAAGACAATACAGAACTTACTAAGAAAACACAACAACTATGACCCATGACCACAAAACTATCGTAATACTGAATGTGAACGGTCTCAAGCACCAAAGACATAGAATAACAGATTGGATCAAAAAGCATAATCCAACAATATGATGCTTACAGGAGGCACATCTTACAGTTAAAGACATCCACAAATTGAGGGCAAAAATATGGAAAATAATCTACTAGGCTTATGGCCAAGAAACAAGCTGGTGTTGCAATATTTATATTTGACAAAGTAGATTTCACAAGAGATAAAGAAGACCACTGCATCACAGTAAAGTGAACAATACAACAGGAAGATATAATCATAGCAAACATATACTCTCCAAACACCCATGCTCTCAAGTATGTAGAATAATTACTCCATGACATAAAACTACTAGTTGACATCAACACAATAATACTGGAAGTCTTTAATACTCTTTTATTACCAATAGAGCATCAAAGCAAAAAATAATAAAAAGCTCTCCAGCTTAAACAACTCCTTAAATCAAGTGGAATTTACAGACATCTATAGAATATTCCACCCCAAATAGGTTGAATATACCTTCTTCTCAGTAGTGCATGGATTCTTCTGTGAAATAGATCATATTCTAGTTCACAAAGGAAATATCAGCAAATATAAAAAGTAGATATTATTCCATATATGCTATCAGACCATGATGCCATGACCCTAGCAATTAACAGCAAACATTATAACAGAAAACACATATACACTATGAATAATACCCTATTAAATGAAGAATGGATCCAAGAAGACATGAGAGCAGAAATCAAGAAATTCTTGGAAGTGAATGAGAATGAAGACACAACATATCAAAACTTCTGGGACAGCATGAAAGCATTCTCAAGGAGAAAATTTATAGCACTGAGTGCCTACATTAAAAATCAGGAAAGACTGCAGACTGGTACAGCCCCTCTGGAAAGCAGTATGGAGAATCCTTAAGAAATTAGGGATGACTCCACCATACGACCCTGCTATTCCACTCCTGGGAATCTTTCCAGGGGACTTAGAATCAGCACATTACAGTGACACTGCAATATCGATGTTCATGGCAGCACAATTTACCATTGCTAGGCTATGGAAACAACCCTGGTGTCCCTCACAGGAAGAATGGATCCAAAAACTGTGGTACATTTATACCATGGA